>JAODVM010465710.1:0-21365 GCA_025400095.1 Phenganax marumi | reverse complement strand
AAATCCCAACAAAAATTACAGGGATTTTTTAATCCAAAAAATCTTCGTACACTTTTTTCAGAGTAATTTACCCCTCGGGTAAGATGATAGACTGATAGTAATAATTGAAGATTCGTTTCTTGTGAAGTCCTCGTTTTACAATTGAAACGCACCAAAATGGAAGTTAAGTTTGTGCAATAGAACACGAATCATTTAAACGCACTTGCAAAACGGTTCACCCACGTAAACAGTTTTGTTGGATTTTTTCCCGTTATTTCTTTGAAATGCTCATCCCCTCCCAGGGCTGCGATCGATCCATTATCGACAGCTTTGTTAAACCCCATGAATCCTTCAACTCTCCACTCTGGCTGACCCATTTCCACTAAAGCTTTCTTCATATCTTCAGACGATAGTCGCACATATCTTATCTCCCTGCTCAATGCTCGACTGAACGCATCAGCTACCTCCTGAAAGGTGTTCCGGTCACTTATAAGTGAGTAAATTTTTCCCGCGTGTTTCTCTGGGGACGCCATGACCGTGGCTGCAGCCGCGCCTACATCATCCATGCAAACGATCTGGAACGGCTTGTTTGCATCAACACCGCCATGAAATGCCAATTCATTCTTTATTGTATTTGCAAAACCGAAATAGTTCTCCGTAAACATTGGTAGACGTAGGATTGTATAAGGAACTCCGAGGCCCAATATTCCTTGTTCAATCTCGCCAAACTCCTTGCCAAATGAAGTAATTCCCGTTCCAGCATCCAAGCCACTAATCAAAACTATATGCGACACTCCTGCATCTTTTGCAGCCTCGGCAGTTTTCTGCGCTAATTCCGCACGATTCTGTGTGCCAGGAGTAACAATAAGTAACACGTTGACTCCTTTGAATACATGCACCAACGTCTCGTATTGTCCCATCACTGCCTGTACGATTGTGACTCCTGTGAGATGTTTAGCATCAGGAATTGAGTCGGGATTTCGCACGCCTGCTCTGATATCAAGTTTACGACCATAGTTGATAGAGAGTGCATTCACGCTCGCTTTTCCGACTAATCCACTGCTTCCTGCCACAAATACCACAGGTTTAGGACTATGGGTTCCCGCTGTGGGCATATGTCGAGCTGAGAACACGTACGACATTTCCTTCGACTACGTTTTTGTCGTGAAATGTTTGCAACAACAATCTGCTCTCGCTGTTATGGTTTGCAATATCATAATCATCCTCTCACTATTATAATTAATTCATGTGACTCCATCAGCACTTTGCAGCCTTGGTGATTAATGACAGGCGATAAAGGCTTTTATTAAGATATAGTGTTTCACATTGTTGATTCATGCTGACGAGTGACTCGACTTTTTCCATCACGCGTTTTCAACATGCACGTAAAAGTTTAAATTGCAATAAAAACTATTTTACCAACAATCGCAAGAAGAAATTATTAGAACCTTAAAGTTTAAATAATCAAGTGTCTAGTTGTTCGTGCATTTTTAAAAAGTATAAAACTTTGAAGGATTTAACGTGCGTGCTAAAACGCTTAGCTTGAAAGCAGCCTTTCGAGATATGATGCACATGGCTTGCTATTGCTCTGATGTTGTAAAAAAGTCATTTTTTTTCGCTAAAGCCAAATCCGACAATACCTATTGCACTGAATAGCATGTTTTTCTTTGAACTAACAATTCTCAGACGAATCGAACCCGTTTGAGAAAGTTCACAATATTTTCCCGTGCTACTGATATCTGCAATGTAAAAGCAGGCGATATTTCACCCCTTAGTTTTTCTCGTTTAGATAATGGTCATCTTGATTGTATGCTCAGCCTTCTTGACAGTGGTGCAGCGGTAAACTGCCAAGATATTTCAGGTGCGACACCGCTGCATTACGCCATTAACGCAGGCTCAGATGACGGTGGATATGACGTCATAGTGGAACATTTATTAAAATTTGGTGCGGATACGACTCTGCCAGATGAGAACGGTCGCTTGCCGCTGCACTGGGCGGCCAATGCAGGTGAGTGAAGTTGCCTGAAATACTTCATGTAAACAGATAGTCGGGTGCATTGAATAGCAAAGTGACCAATTCCGATAGACGAAGGATTTTGAGGATATACTGGGAAACCAGTGCTTTGCCTAATGCCTGTATTATTTTGTTTTCCAGGTAATTTCAATATGTGCGTAATGATGGTTGAGCATGGCTCTCCTGTGAACTCACGGTGTAATGATGGGCATACAGGTACAATAAATGATCAAAAGCTCAAAGTCACACAGGATGCCACAAACTTTCGCAGCTCATGTACATTGCAATTCCAGATACTCCTATTTTCCAAACTGACTCAAACGTATTTTCACCATATTTAGCGCTTCATATCGCTGCCAGTCAAGGTCATATAGAGTGCATCAGGGTACTGATAGTACAGTGCGGTGCAGATGTGGATATCGAGGACAAATATGGACACACACCATTGTTCAATGCTATCACCACAAAACATATACATTGTGCGGAACTTCTGTTGTATGAAGATGCGTCACCCAACCACTGCAACATGCAGGAAAACAGGTAGACGAATCGGTTGCACTATATTTGTGGCCTAACTACTTTATAAAAGTATACGCGCTGCATCAAAACTGGGCTTCTATAGCATACCCAATGTTTTCATCACATGATGTATCTGGCAAAGGACCAGGTATATGATTGCTGCACACAGGAAAAGAATCACAGTGTATTTTGAAAACCATCGACTTAGTTCATCGGGGGCCGGTTGTTCGAAGTTGGGTTAGCTTAACCCCAGGTTAGTGTAATGCTTTAACCACAATTTGAAACTCGTTCAAGAAAACGTTTTGAAAAGTTTTTTGCTTAATATGTTTCCCTTGATGGGCGGTTTAATCCCTCAAAGTTTCAAAAAATAGATAGTGCTTCCAGACCGGGATATAAAACGGTGGGTTAAATTTAAACCTAGGTTAACTGCTAACCCACCTTTGAACAATCGGCCCCAGAAGATTTGGCCATCAATGTAATAAGCATTTTCTCCATATAGACCCAATTCTAGCCGTACAAGTGCTTCAAACAACCATCTTATTGTTTATATTCGTTGAGACTCTTGTGCCCTCGCTTTGAAACAACACCGAGTAAACTTTCTCTTTAGTGTTTTCCTTCTATGGTTTCTTCCAGTCCAGCACATCTAGCTGCATCAAAAGGACTGACCGAAGCGCTAGAGTTGCTCGTCAAGTATCAAGGATCACTGGAATTGAGAAACTTGAATGGTGATGTGCCTTTACACGAAGCTGCCTTGTTCCAACAACGAGGTAAGCCACTTTGGTAGAGCTTCTTGCAACAAACTACCATCTACAAAGGCATTCGCTAAAGCATATTGAGTTGTCATTCGCTTGTTCACATCATTCAGGTGGAACAAAGGTGGTGCCATGAGTCGCACAATACTGTATCCAACATTCAGGATTAGCATTCGTTGTTTTTCTTTCCTCGTAGAAGCACTGGACTATATATTAAAATGTCGATGTGAGGTCAACGTACGCAATAAGCAAGGTTTCACCCCACTACACCTTGCAGCCTCAGTGGGCTCGATTGCTTGCTGTCAATGTTTGCGAGAAAAAGGTGCTTATTTGAATATTATCAACTCACAATGCAAGGTGAGTCACGCTCCTTAGGGTGAACCAATATTATGATCTCTAGAAATACTGGGGCTAGTTGTTCGAACGGTGGATAGTGCTAACCACTGGATAGTGATTTTTTATATACTTCGTAAAATTTTCCATTGATCGCTATTACATGAACTTAAGACAAATAAAAATAAATTAAAGTCTCTAATATTTATATCGTTGACCACAGTGGAGGTTTCGGCATGTTTTGTCTGATTTTATGAACGTTGAAAAATTCACTATCCAGTGGATAGTGCTATCCAACTTTCGAACAACCGACCCCTGGACTTTCCGGTTTGTTTCGAAAGGAAAGTATATAGATGAAGTTTGACGCACGCATGCAGAGTAGTCTTTGATTAGGCTGTATCATCTTTTATTTTGAAGAACGGGCTGTACAAGTTTCTTACGGCACTTGACTTGGCTCAACTTAACAAGCATTCACAGTGTGTGAGCTTTCTTCTAACGAGAGGTGGAGCTCGAGGAGAGAAGATTGTCAAATTTGCTTCAATAAGAATACAAAGATGGTGGAGAAAGCATAGGAAGCCATCAAAAGTGAAATTGAAATCCGTTGAACATGGACAACAAATAACAACATTGGAAAAAACAACTGAACGGTTTGTAGAAATGAAGTTCGTCTACATTTGAGAACGACATCAGACTAGAGTGCAGAAACTTTTTTGGGTGGAATTGCAACTTCTTGCCATGCAACACAATCTCACCATAAATAATATTTGATGTCCATTCCTTAGTGTCACTGAAGATGATCCGAACTGTGCTCCGAAAATCATTAGCAAGGACGAAGACAGAAAATCTGTACAGCGCAATAAAATACCGGAAGATGAGAACCGTGATTACAAAACAGAAACTTTCACCAAAGGCGTAAGTAGTGCGCCGAATGAAGCGAAAGGAAAGACTATGGAAAGTAGATATAACAACGATCATAAAGTAGAGTCATCAAAAAACATTAAAATGCAGAGTCCGTTGAAGGTGAAGAAGAAAGGGACATCCAGTGTCCTTAAGACTTCGCTTGTAAATAAACCAGCAGTAACACCGCATCCTCCACCTATAAGAAAAAGCTCAAGCACTCCAGAGAATCAGAGTCGAGGAAATGAAAGCCGGCAAGCAGTCAAAACAGCTTTGTCTAATCGTGAGCAAAGCTCGAAGAAGCGGGAAGACGGGATGACGTCAGACGTTATTTCTTTAAAACTAGAACAATCAGACGTAGTGGAACGCCAATTATTGCATTCGTTGGACATGGAAATATCAAGAAAGGTAAACCACACATGCTGTATTTCATATTTGTAGCCATAGGTCTGTTCGTAAGCATCACAGCTGTCAGCTTATAAACTGGGTTGGTTTAATTTTGCATTTCGATGACTCAATATGTTCCCGTTTTAAGCACTTCTGGCCTTCCATTATGATGACTTTATCTTTTCTCAATTACAACAGGAAAAACTTGGCAGAGAAATCGCACGTTTGAAGCAAAATCTGGAAGAACGCAGCCAACGGCTTGAAAGTAGATTAGAGGTAGCTTTGCTTTTGACTCTCATGATTTCCTGTGATTTATCATCTTAGCAGAGGTTGCAACTATGCCAGGTTTATTGACTATGAATTATACGCCTCATACAATGAATTTAAAGCAGATCTGTCTAATCCTTAGCCTAGTTTACATCCAATCATGGATCTAGTGGTTACAATGCGGTGTCTAGTCCTGAGCCTAGCTTTAATCCAATCATGGATCTGGTTGTGTTTTTTTAGGCGATTGAACAACATTTGGATAACTAAATGTAAGATCGAATTGGAACCTCAGAGAAAGAGCCATATATCTGTCCTACGAGAACTTAAAGTTGGATACCGTATCTGCACAACGCGATAATATTTCGCTTTCCTTATCAATGGGCGCAGTGTTCGTTAAATATAACTGTAAATTATGTTAAATTATTTTCTATAATTTCGTTGCAAGTGTATATAGCGACTATTTGAAACATGCGGCAATACTATACTATAGCTACTTATGTTATGGTACTCATATTGACGTGGTAATACTTAGCTTTCGACTTTCCACTGCATCACGGTGCTATCTTTGCCTCCAGTGCTGATGACGTGAGAATCCGTTGCTAGGAAATTGACAGCGGTCACGTGTGAACTATGACCACGGGCAACGTTTGGAGTGGACTAAAAATGAGACAAGATAGAGGGTTGGATTGGCGTTACGTCGTGTATGGCAACGATGTCATCCGAACGTAACTACCAAAATTGATATTGGATAGTTCCATCGGTAGCTGTTCTTTCTAGACATCCAATGGACGTCATATTGATTCAGTGTTACTACAGAAACCTGAGCGAAGAACTCTTGTGAATAACTTACTCTAGACTTGCAAGTTGGATAAGTGAAGATATTCAATGAACCGGAATCATCTCCGCTCACTAAATACTGAGCATTGTGGGATCTGATGCATGTATTAATATCGGTACCATCAGCTCCTTCAGGCCACATCCCTAGAGAAGTATAAACATTCTTCACAAATGCATGCTTTCTGAACAAATTTCATAGAAGGGAAAGAAAGAAAGGAGTGATTAAATACAACAAAATGGATTTCTATTCTGTCGCTCATTCCAGTCTTTGCTGACGTTCACCCGGCTTACTAGTATCACTGACATATATGCATCTGGACTGCTTGCTCCTATGCTTTTTGACTTGAGGCTTGCGTGGTCAATTAAAAGTCACGAAGGCTGACGAATATGAGAGTATTGCGACATCGCTGGCTCTTTAATAAAGTAAGCAATATTGGTCAGCAGCCGACTTCATAAGCAAACACTCTCATACTTGCGGCCATCTTGGACCACGCTTTTTGACGCCGAGCAGGCAGTCCAGATGTATATATGTCAGTGTCTCATACTTTCGGCCATCTTGGACCACGCTTTTTGACGCCAAGCCAGCAGTCCAGATGTATATATGTCAGTGACTAGTATCAAACTTCGTAAGTCTATTCCGTGGCGAGAAATACAAGTCCATTGTAAATTTGGGAACAAAGTTCTATGAACTTCGTGAGATTAAAACAGTTTTGAAACGAAATATGGAATTTTATGTAACAACTGGTCCCAGTCTTTCTCCATGATTTCAGATCACCTGGAGAGTGTCGGGAAGATTGAGGTAGTGTGAATAGCTTGTTTGCAATCACGTGATTTTTTGACCAAATGACGGGCAAGTCAACAATTTTGTTGACGAATTTTCCCATTTGACTGGCGTGTTCTGCAATGAATTAAGAAGGAATGAAGTCTTTATGTCTCAAACTTTTGTTGAAGTCAACTGAAAAGTTTTCAACGGCCATTTTTGAGATACTTGCCCGTCATCTAAAATCTCAAAATCACATGATTGAAAACAACCTGTACTTGTGCAAGTCTTCCAAAGTGCCTCAAAGGCGTTTTTGTTCGATTGCCGGTCAGAAGATGCTTACTATGATAACTTAAAACCAGGTATAAGTCACACAATAATACCTCGCACAGCAAACCCAAGCACACAAGACCAAGTATCCCATTCAACATCTCTCATGGAGAATGCTGAAGAAACTTGCTTGCAATCTTTAGACTGCCCTGGAAAAGAAAATACAATGTGTTACATGGGTTTAATTCTTGCAATATGCACAATTTTCGACTATGATTTCAGAGCAGTTTTATGAACGCTACCTCTTTATAACTCTACCAACAAAAATTTTACAAATATATGATTGTCATAACTTACAATAGAGAATCTCGTAGTCTCCGGAGTTACTCTGTAGGTATTGACCGTCTTTGGACCAATCAAAATGCGTGATGTAACTTGAATGACCTGATAATCGTCCATGTCTCTTATACTGCTTGCCATCCTCGCTGACAGTAAACAAATAAATGTGGTTGTCATGAGAGCCAATAGCAAGATAACTTCCATCTAGAAATAACAAATATTCCTCATTAAAGCGAACGCAAAAACTACACCAGATCTCTAGCAAACGCAGTCGAGACTAATAGAGTTATCCAGCACAGATTTTGTCTGATTACTCAAGGTTTCCTCCGGTAATACCACCAGATCAAACACGAGATGACTCTTAAAGTCTTACTGGACTTCTAGGAAGGACAGTTCAGAACTGATAGAGCTGTTCACGGCTTGCTATCCCCTATACCTGCAAATTTCCTGTCTATAGTCAACTCTTACCAGGCGAATACTTAATGCAGTCATGTTGCTCCGATCCAATCTCGCTAGTAAAGAACTCTATTCCAGTTTCAAAATCTAGGACTTTGAATTTGTTGTTCTGGGTAGCTACAGCCAGAAGCTTCCCGTTTGGATGAAAACACACGGATTGAAGCGCGTCCTGTAATCATAAATTTTACCAAAGAGTTAAAAAGATTGGTGGACAAGAACAATGCACCTGTCTATTGCACAATGTAGTATAAAATATAGTCAGTCGCTACGAACCTCCAGTTGTTTACTCCAGATTAAAGACTTGTCCACAGAATTCCACAAAAACAGCATCTTATCATAAGCACACGTCGCGAAAAATGGTTTGGATGGATGTACACTCAGACCCCAAGTTTCTTCAGAATGACCCTGAAACAACATTTGAAAGTTTGTAAAGAAAACATGAATGAATAAAATGCAGTGTGTATAGCTGTTTCATTACTATCTACCATATCTAAAAACAAAGTTTGAGTAATGTACTGTTATTGTCTACATGACAAACAGATGAGTTTCTTTCAAGGAAGCCCACCTTGGTCAGATAGATGAATGGTTTAGTTTCTTCGTCTAGTTTCATTGCTTGCAAGATACAGTTTCTCGTCGTTCCAATTAAAACTGTTCTTTCCTCTGCAAGGCCTGGGCCCCAGACAGCAGATCTCACTGTGCCACTCTCCTCTGGAATCTACAACACACGTTCAATCATGAGCGTAAAATAAAGAGGGAGAATCAAGACTGTGATTTCAAATACCTTGAGCGACTTCTCAGACTTGTTGTAATTGCTGTCCCACAAGAAGACGTTCCTATCTTTGCCTCCACCAGATAAAAACATTCCATCGCCCGATGTCTCGATGGAGAAAATTGGTCCCTAGGGAAACATTTCCTTGAGCCTTAGCTGACAATTTTGCACAATCTTGTCTTTATTTCCACGCGTAGCAGCTATAAGTCAGTTTTGTAAAACATAAGTACCTCATGAGCAGCGGTAATTTCTTGGCTAATATGATTTCCTTCTGGTGTAGACGGGGGATAAAAAACGAGATTATAAGTTGTATGGACTTCACCGAAACTTTACAACAATATCAAACTCACCATTAGCCCAAATGAATATATTTCCATTCGAATCACCGGAGATGACTTCTCTATTTTGACCAAACGCAAAGCACAACACGTACTTTGGCTTCGGGTGTTTCTGAATGAAAATGTTGAGACGTCACTGGAGAAATAACGTGTTGAAGAGTGTTAAAGTAGTCCACAAAAGAATCGACCTGGCCCCCGCAAGCAGAAATTAAATAGACCCTGTTAGGCGTATCTCGTTGTTGGTGCAATCATCAGACTGTGCTGTTGTAATTCAGTGGTAAAGGTAAATTATCATCTACCTCAAATACACCCATCTTTTTCTCCAGCTTATTCTCCTCGTTCAGTTTCCAGAAGGCGATATGAGATTTACCGCACGTGACGAGACGTTTCGAATCACCAAGATAGAAATCAACTGCTAAAACTGGCTCGTTGCCTCCCTAGTGTAAAGAGGAAACATTGACGCGTCAGTGAGTGTCGCATTACCAAATGAAGGATATCATAGTTTTGATCACGAAGTCAAGCATAACTGAACTGATGGTGTAACATAAAAAAAACCCGAAACAGCTCGTCAGACGTCACATATCTAATACAAGGTTTTGTGGAAACACCACGTAAATTTATTTATGCGGAGTTTTCGGTTCGTAAGCCCGGACCGTCATCAGTGCAGAGCCGGGCCAGTGACGTAAGTCCGATGACGGTCCGACCTTACGGACCGAAAGCTCTGCATTAATAAATTTACGTGGTGTTTTCACAAAACCTTGTATTAGATAGTTTATTACAATAAAAACGTTCACAGAACTTATAGACGTCACATACTTTTATCTCGGTAATTTTTGTTTTATTTTCCCACTCCCAAATGGATAGGTTGTGATCGTTTCCATCTTCCACACCAACCAGTTGCGCACCACCATCCTAAAGAAGTGAGCTGAACAATAAAATTGCGTGGAATAGAGCAATAATAAAAATATGGATAACGAGCTAAAAAACTGCGCACGATAAGTGAAAATGCGCGCATAAGCTCTAAAGGCCGGTTTACACTGTCAAAGTTTCTGTGATCAAAGTAGGAATTTTTCACCGGGTAATTCTCTGTTCTGAAGAATTTGTAAGAAATATCAATGTGAAGTAGTTCCTTGTTGAGCACTGTATTAGTTACCTTACATATTTTTTAGCAATTCCTTCAAAACTTAGGAGGTACCTGTCCGAAATTCCCACTTTGATCACAGAAACTTTGACAGTGTAAAGGCCAGTTCACACGGGCGATTTTCGATGCGATTTTTCTCGTGTTGAACGATGTAAAAGAGTGGATAACTGGCGATATACTTGGTCCAACAATTCTGCAAATGCACTCGCAAGTCAGCCTACTCGATCACATACTCTAAGGGGAGAAAAATCGCATCGAAAATCGCCCGTGTGAACTGGCCTTAAACCGGGCCTAACTCAATAACTTACTTCAACTGAGAATGCAATACAAGTCAGTCCTCGGTGAAATGATCCCAAACCAACAACTTTTAGCGTTTGTAAAGACGACACATTCCAGATTCGAACATGAGGCTAAAACAAGAAGGAACTTTAAGACTGAGAAAACTGAAGGTCTGTTTAATACTTTGAAAGCTGTACAAAGCTTAATAGCTACCTTCCCATCTTTTTTTGCATGACCAGCAACTTGACCACTTGCAACTATCTCTTTATTTGGATGCAAAGCTAAGCTAGTGTATACAAATATGTTACAGCAATAAGTTCTTTGAATGTCTACATAGTGATTTTATGTCTAAGATAAGGTGTTCTGGAAACATCACGTAAACTCATTTATGCAAAAGTAAATAAATAAATAATTGCATAAATAAAGTTACGTTGTGTATCCAGAAAATCTCATAGCACATTTTACAGTAAATTATGATCTTGCCTAGTATTGTGTGGTATATACAGTCAAGATTGAGGTCTCTCTCCCATAATTCAACACTAGTTACCGTATTTACTCGTTTAAGCACTGCAGCGCTCTTTAAAGTTGCAGAGTTAGAAATACAGCACTTGTCAAAGGGTGGTGGTGATCATTTGACAGCAGTGCTCTTTGGACAAATTTTTTGTAAATGAAATGATAGCAAGAGCTATGATTCAAAAAACAAAACATTATACTAGAAGAGATAATTCTTCCAAAGCTGACTTGACTCATAGTATTGTTGATTGTATACATCCTTCTTGAATAATCGAACATTTTGCAAATAATTAGGGCGGTGCACTTAATCAGAGGCAGCACTAAAATGAATAAATATGGCATGCACGAGCCTACCATTTCACATCATCTGTATGCTCAGTGTAATGTCGCTGGGTTTTGGACACCAGATTGTAAAGAACAACAACGGCCGCAGCATTATAAACAACCTCATCGGAAGGCAAGTAGAGCAAGTTGTTGCGACAATCTTTTCCTCGATAACCATACCTGAGCTATCATTAAGGTAAATTTGT
The DNA here is from genome assembly GCA_025400095.1 of Phenganax marumi. Lineage (NCBI taxonomy): Eukaryota > Metazoa > Cnidaria > Anthozoa > Malacalcyonacea > Clavulariidae > Phenganax > Phenganax marumi. The sequence goes on along the minus strand of JAODVM010465710.1, from coordinate 9,985 downwards.
ACAAAAAGGTGTAGTCTTGTAGACAATGAAAGTTTAGCTTGCATAGCTTGGCAAGAAACCAAACATCCTCATCCAGCTGTGGGTGGTAAAGACATTTGAGAGAAAAGCAAAATCAGTTTAGTAAGGATAACCCAAGCTTTCTGTAAGCACTGCAGTAAGTCTTAAATGCCCTTCCAATGTCTATCTGTATAAGGCTTCATATAGACCCTATAGTCAAAACATTTTACAGGATACACCCATTCTAAATCCAAATTCTTGTCAGGTGCATCTCCGGAATGGTCAGCTTCATTGAAATTACTGGGAGAATAGAAGTTTAGTGTTCTACCACGAAGCTGAAATTTCACCACTGCGGCATCTATAAAGAAAATAAAATGGCCTTATTAACTGAATTACTAAATATGTATAATATATTCTACTGGCATGCTTCAGTTGTAATCTATATAATGTAACTGGACTAACCTTTTTCAGCTTGTTCTTCTTTTGATAAACCACTAGAACAATATGTCAATTGAAAGGTACTTTAATATCAACCAGTCAGCAGTAATCGGCCTTAGTGCAAGCTATTTTTTCATTAAGCTTTACTTAACTACTGCCAGTTGATAAGTTAAAACAATCGCACATCAAATACTGTCTGCGCCCAGCTTAATTTTGCATTTTAGAAAAGCTATTACCTATTGCTTCCTTTTCGTTTAATAGAAGCTCCTCTCCTGAAAAGCGATTGAGAAAAATGTTTTCTATGGTATTTCTTAACATCACTAAATGACCAAAATAGTATTCCACCTGTTTGCTGAATCAGCAGGGTGTTGTTTTACTTTTCCTGTAGAAGGAGACAAAGTAATGCTGCTGGTAGGAGATCTTCCTGACTTTTCTAAAATTTTTGATTGGCTTGCTGACTTTGATGGTGTCTAGAAAATCAGAAAATTGCATAAGAGCTATTAGGTGTCAAACTGTTTCGTGGCAATTCCATTTATACAAACTAAAAACATACTCGGTCTGCAGTAGTCGAGGCTGATATGGGACGTTTAGAGCTTGACGAGGCTAGAATAAAAATATGTTAAACAAAGCACTTCATCATTTGGAAATTTTGTAACTTATTTTACAAACTGTTCTACAGAATTAAGAAGTATAATGTATAGTAACAATAACAGTAATTAAAAGCACTAATTATTTTAATTATGCAGTATGGGGACAGTGTTCAATAAACACTAAATAATCCAAACAAAAGCAGCGATAAAAAGGCGAATGTCTAGTTGAAATGTGTAAGAAATAGTTACCAGTTTGTTTCTTTTCTTCTAAAGCTTTCAGTCTTCTCAAGGCATCAGCAAGGGCGGATTTCAACAGAACGATTTCGTCACCTTGCTCCATCACTTGCTTCTTCAAACTGCTCAGCTCAGAAGCCTCGCATTTTTCAGGCAAATTCTCTACAAAAATACAAATATCTGGTTAATATTTCTGTAATCAACTTAACAAAAAAGTCCTTGAAATGTTTACATGAAGAATATTTCGGTAAATATTCTGAGTCAATGGGAATAAGGTTACATTTTGAAGCCCTTTACCTGAAGTTCTACTGAGGCTTTGTTCGCTCATTTTTCAGTGAACAATACCAAAATGTCATCAAATATTCAGGAAAAAACCCCAGACAAATATTCAGCCTAAAAAGCAGACAACAGGTCTAAATATTTTACCACTTTTTTCGGGGCCTTTAAAAATTTCTTTTCCCGCCGAAACTTTGCGTGTCTCTACACGCGCGGCAGCCTCGCGTGGTAACATTGTTATTTTGCGTGTAATTGCGCATACGTAAATAAACAACACATGAATTGCGCAGATTTGCCTCGAGGCTTCGCAGTTTTTGCCAAAGTAAACACAATAATCGTGCTTTCGCTATTAAATGAGCGTGTTTTGATTAATTTATTCATGGTCCTTTGTAAATTTACAAAGAAACAGCAGAATTTCGGTTGCTAACGAAACAATTTACGCAGCGAAATGTAAATTGCTATGTTGTGGAATGTGCTATTTGATATAAGCTATTCACAATTTCCGATGTTCTTGTCAGGGAATACCCACTAATTAGCTTGCAATCAAAATGTCTTGCAAATGTTGACACACACCACTTCTAATAAATGTGTTTAGATTTTTTTAATATAAACGCAATTCTAGAAACACGAGCTGTGATACAAAGTTCTCAAGGTCAAAATCTTCGGGTCAAGGTTGGCTGCTTTTCAAATTGCGTTTATTCCAATCACGTGGTACGAGAGCGCCTCTTTGATTGGTCAATATGCATGTCGGGGAAGCACGTGCACGTGAACACAACACGAGGTTTTGTCCTCGAAGAGAAGTTTTGTTTACGCGGAAGCAAGATGAGTGAGGATGAAAAGGACATAGACGTTGAATCGGACGAGGTATTTCTTATATTTTAGCCTTGACCTTCTGTCATTGCCCAGATCTAACCAGGACCGTTGTGCTTTCTGTGTAGGAAGCAACTGATGATCAACAAGGGACGACATTTTCGTCACAGGTGAACGAAACGCTTTTGTTTTTGTCCTATGCACATGGGATTTCACTTGCGACACGTGTCAAATATATTCTCCACAAAACCTAGTCGATTTCATTCCTACAATTCAAAAGTACAACCCACGAGTACATGTTTCGTGATCTTAACGTCGTTTCTAAAAATATTACTTTCAAAAGTAAATTTTTGGCGCAATTTTTGGCCTTTGTCTTAGCTTGTATTTTCGTGTCTGAATAAAACACAGTTGCGAGTGATTCAATGTGTTTTTCCCCTACCTTTTCTTTTAGGCAGACAAACGTGCTCATCACAATGCCTTGGAAAGAAAAAGAAGGGATCATATAAAAGACAGTTTTTCTCACCTGAGAGACTCAGTGCCTGCTTTGCAAGGCGAGAAGGTATTCAAATCGCAAACCTTCCGCCTTCATACTGTGACCTGCTAGTTTCGACACATTTACAAATTTCGATCCCTGTGCTTGAAAGAAACAAGACAGCATTAGTGATCATTTCTCGAAATTAATAATTCTGTTTTACTCGGGTCTATACAGTGTCTGTCAACTTTCGTTAATCCATTCGAAACACCAAGCTAGTCTTTCGTAAACACGACACACGATATGCCTTTTGCCAGATAACTATGGGATTCTACTGCGATATTTAGCAACTGGTATCAACGTTACAAAAAGTATATGGGGATATAACAAATTTTGTTTTATATATCAGTAAGCTATGCCATAAAACTGCCAAATTACGTTATCAGTTTTCGAAATTGAAAGGATTTCGTACACGTTTGAGCTTGTGCTGTTGTTCACAGAAAAATAATATCAGAGTTATTTTTAACTTAGCTTCTAAGTTCAGACTTCCTTATAATTTCCTGGCAGAAAGAAAGCATTTATTCTTTCATTTTTGTGGAAAAACACTAAGTTGTCGGTTCCAGGACTGTAGTTTACTAAATAATATGAAATTGCATTTTAGTTCCTATCCAAAGTTGCAAGGTTGCTATACCTTGGTTATGTTCACTCAGGCAAAACAAATGTCTATTGTCTGCTTTCAATATCAACTATTGATATTACCTACAAAATGTATACTTTCACTAACTTCTGGCTACAATATGTTTAAAGAGAATGAAAAAATTAAATATGGAGCAGTGAAACACCTGGGCTAGGAAGACAAATAGTTAAGTTGTTCATAGCGAGGTTCATAGCAGGCAGTGTTTAGGACAATCAAGATTTTTTTTACCAAACCCAAGGGTCCTTATTTAGCGAGTAGCACTTTGAGAACTTCACATGCAACTGAGCTGAAAGTTAGATTATAGAAGTTAATTTTTAACCCATCATCCAATGGCTGTAACAAAGTATATGCTTTTTATAGAAAGACACTAGCATTTAATAGTCACAGCCGCAGCCACTTTCAAGTCTCATTTTATACTTTGCAGGCTTCCAGAGCACAGATTCTTAACAAGGCAACAGAATATATCAATAGCATGCGAAGAAAAAATCATTCTCACCAGGTACAAATGCGAACTACACTTTGGTTTCGATAAAATGAGAAGAAATTATTCATGTCTCCTGTATTTCTTTTCTTGTAGGCAGACATTGAGGAACTGAAACAGCAAAATGTTCTTCTTGATCAACAAAGTATGTAATACAGTATTAGCATTTTCACATCTATAAAATATCTAAGAGCTCCCATTGCACCTTATAGTTCACAACATGGAGAAACAGCGCAACAGTGGTCTTTTTAATACAGACGCAGCATCCGCTTTGATATCATCAACAGATACTTTATTGAGCACCTCACCTGTCCCCAATGACACTCTGCTAGACAGCCATCAAGATCAAAATATCACTCTAGAGCCGTTTTCAAATATCGATGGCGTGGATGGTGATGATGTAGATGACTATACGATGCCAAGTAAACGAATCAAGACTGAGGCTTGACGTTTAGTATTTTGACCCATGAGATTATGGAATTCAATGGACATTAAACCAGCCTATTTTATTTACTAAACTGCAGGGAGTTTTTTCCACTACAAGTTAATTACTATTTATTCCGACTAAATTGTACGAATGTAATATACGATATCATGCTTTCTGATGTCACTAGAAAATCTGTAAATAACCCAAGCCTCAAATAAAAGAAATATCACTAGTGTGAAGAAGTTAATGCGTCATAATGACATCTCATTGACTAAAACAATCAGCAACCAACTTTTGTTGACCATCAAGGAGATGCAACCTTCCTATACTTCCCATTCTCATCTTTATTCAGCCTTTTACCCTGTGACACTTCCAGTCATCCTTCACTGACAAGGACGACCTAACACTAGATACAATGCTGTGTGCAGTGCAAGGCAATGTCAGTTTTGAAAGGAACACTTAAAATTACCACAAAGAGGCAACAGTCTCTAATACTGGCTTATTACTTTCTGCAGTTCTGTTTTACGTTCACGGCTGCCTGTTACACCACCTCCTTCCACATGACTTCTACGAGACATAAAGACTATAGATAAACCACACGAACGTTACGCATGACAGTATTGTCCGTCCATGATGTCTTTGTTGAAATTTCATTATCAAAGAGTCTGTATGATTACCACCTATCAAAAAAGTCATTATTTACCAAATGCAATAGATTGAATATTATAATTCACCCAAAGTGGAAGCTAAAAAAATACAGTATATTTACCTTTCTTCGAGGAATCTGATTCCAATAAGTGGCTAATTATTCTTGGGCATAAATAAAGCTTTGTATAAAGCAAGACAAGAACAACTCCTATGGTTCCATACAGCCAGTACTGTCTGTCTCGAGTCTCCAAAAGAAACACGGCAAAACCGGCCAAACATGGCAATAAGATTAGTTGATACTGTTGAAATAAGAAACATTTTCTAGAACTGCTTCCTACACTGTTGAGACAACAAAAATTGCTTGGAAAATCTGACTGAAAACTTTGCAAATAAAGAGTTAGAGACCACCATTCCAGCAAAACACATTGCTCACTATGCCACCTGAATGTTAATATGACCATCATTGGACCAAAATATGGTCATATTTTAACATGATTGTAGGAATAATGAATAGTTATTTGGTGGGGCGTCATTGGAATTTAAACTATAATTTGGGGCAAAAAATGCCAAATGTGGAACGTCAAAAAATCTGCCTGCATTTATTTGTAGTAATTAATAAATATAATTATTCAAGATATAAATGTGATTTACAATTTATTAAATACATCAAAAAACTCGAGGAGTGCAACAATCTTACCATATGGAGGCTTGCAGTTGACCCAGGAATACGAAAAACTCGCAACGATATTTTATCAACATTCAACATAGCTTGCAGACATTGACACGGCGCCCTGCTTAAAAACAACGCTTCTCCCGATAATAAACCACAAGAAAACACCGTTAAAAACTTCAGCACAACTATAACTGCATCAAAGTCATCCGGGTTGTAAAACATTTTCAATTCTTAAACTTCAAACGTGAAAAAATCAAAAAATCTTTGAAGCAATTTTCAACATGGCGGAATTCTAAGACGATACTTTATGTTACAAAGCATGAAAAAAACAGTGGTGAAAACCACAGCAACCCAAGCCGTTCACTCAGCCAGCAGGCACAGGCAATACATTTTTACATTTGCGCAATGCTTACTGAAACGTGAAATGGGACCAAGTTGTTTTCAAATATATTGTCAGGATTGAAAATTTTGACTTCAAAACAGCTAGATTCTGCGATGATAAATATGCGCTCAGGCACAAAGGCTACTCACTTGCATTAACAGGTAGATAGCCCTCTTGCGGCTCAGTCGTGAAGGGCGCAGTATCCGTGCTGTTCTCAGTATAAACATTAACAACACTTTTACTAATTCCATACAACAACATCTCGCGTTCCTGATCAGCAATAACTAACCGTTTTGTTCTTGGTGTTGCAGGTGCTTCTGGTTTTGCGCTCGCAACTTTTTCCATCTTCCATTTGTGTTCACGCTGAAGTCTTCTCTGTGATCGACATTTTGAGTCTATTTTAGGTTTGATCAATTGCCAACGTATTTCCATGCGCTCATCTTCAAGTGGAAACTTGTGGTCAACGTGTGCTGCACGAAAAGAGATTAGACAATCTAATAGTATACTTTGAGATGTAGAACGCGGTCAAGTCAAACTGAAAGCATCCTATTGAACATGGTTTCCTTTCAGTCGCAACTATCGCAACGATTTATCTTGACAGCCGAAATAGAACAGTGTCAAACTAATTATTACCAAAGTAATTAATGGATCATATTTATATATTCTATGAGATCTACTGCTACGAAAATGGAATACTTTGGCTGTTGAGAGATATTGCGACTCTGTGTTTACGACGGTTGCAACCGTATGGCAACCAACATAATACTGATAATAGACTTCATAAAAGCAGCTTTCAATGACAAGGGCCCCTTGGAGTAATTATTTTGTATGTCGTGAAAACACTAAAGGAGTGAGCCTAAGCTTGATTTGTTTGCTCAAGATTGTTAGGATACAAACGTCCTGCTGCAAGTTCACAAAACTGACCTCTAATAGCCCTAATCTTGCTAGGATCCAGGGAATCCTTCCCTCGTGTTCCTCTCACATTCGAGGCGGCCATTTCCTCACGTGTGAACAAAGCTTCTGTCAATGCTAGAGCCAGCTTCACAGGATTCAAACCATAGCTTTCACATTTTGTGATGATCTTAGGGTCACCACTGAACCACGCCCGATTGTTCCCATTATTTGCATCCCCTAGCCAACACCCTGCGCCTTCAGGCTGGTCTCCTAAATAACAATATGCTACGTAGTAGTTCTTTGTTCTACCTAGAATTGCTTGCAAGTAAAAATAATTAGTACAGTATTGAAAGAGCCTTGCAGACTTTACCTGCTGTAATGGAAGCACTATCACCCATCCAGTTCACTTTTGGAGGTGTTTTAAGAGGAGTCACATTGACCTGACTTATTCCTGCCTCCGTCAATGATGCGGCAAGATCATCAGACCGTATTTGAGAGCCTTCAGCCCAGTTCCCCATAATGCTTTGCTGATGCTGTGGTACTTGCGTGATATACTCGGTCTGAGTGAGGTTACTGTTAGATACACCTTGATGATGAGTTAACTGTGACAGAGTGTTGACTGGACTTGAGTCTCTAGATTTCTGGAACATATTTAAAGTATGATACATGATATATAAATAAAAATATTCAAAAAGATCTTTGAAGAGAAAGAAAACATTACCTTCCCTTGACAAGAAGTAGTTATGATTTGGGGTGTCAACTGAGATGAGGTACCATCAGCAACAGCACCAATCACATTGCAAAGTTTTGTCACCATGTCTTCAACTCTGTGCAGTCGCTCCGAGTTTGTTCGCACCAGATCATACAGTTGCTTCTACAGTAGATTGGTAATAAGATTCTCATCAAGGTTGACAATCAACGGACTAAATTCTAACAAAGCATAGACACTGTTTTTGCATCATGTTTTTATTTTGAGGTACCAAACTTACCAATGACAATGCTGTGCTGCTATCTGTCTGCGTGTACATATCCAACATGAGACAATCCGCACGAGAACTTTTTGACTGCAAAAAAAAACAATAAAAACATCTCACAACAAATGATGTTCACTGTTGCAGAGCACCACTACTTTATAGGAAACTTACTTTTATTTACCTCAAGCCCATCATATTCTACAAAGTGTAGAATTGCATCGTAACAGATTAATTAAATATATACTCTAGCACCAGGGAATGAACCTTACAAATTTATTGAAGACAGCTGAAAATGCACTACATATTTGAAGCTACAGCATAATTTGGAGTTGATTTGACTGAGTGAATAATGAACAAAATTCTATAATCTTAAATGAGCTATTTGTACAAGGAGAAAGTGATAAAAATTTTAATCTGCATAGTCTGTACAATCCATATAATTTCAATATGAAAGCATTATGTTCTCAATCTATATAGCTAATAAATTGTTCCTTCTGTTTACAAGCCATAAATTATTGGATTTATCGTCCTTGACAGTAACCTACATCATCATGCAAAGTCAGCAAAACCCTTTTCTAAAAATTCACAAAGTCAACCAGTTAGTAAGAAAAGACATGCACATCAACAATAGTTGCTGTAACAAATGTTTTTCTAATACCAGCTTACTCCTAAACACTTACATTGTCGGCATTGTTGAAGAAGTCTTCTGCTTTGCGTTTCATTGCAAGACCTTTCCTTTCATTTTGACTGACGTTGTTCGAAATGTTCATGGGAATCGTTTGTTCGGACGAATTGCTAGAAATAGCATTTGCAATTGGCAAATAGGTTTGACTAGTACCCATCACAGAAGCACTGTACCATTACAATCAAAAGATGGTGTTCACAAATCAAACAGCAGAGACCATTGCATCTTTAAGTGGCTTAACGAGCCATTTAACAATTAATTAAGTTCTCTCAATTACCATTTAAGTGGCAAGAGTTGTGGAATAAGATTGTTTGGCAAAATAGACTCTAGATTTGGACTCACATGGTTAAATATAACTAATATAAGTACGGGCACAGGAATGAATAGCAAGTTAAAATTCACAAAATGCAATGTTCCCCAGTGCTCTCCCACTTGTAGAGCTAATACAGCACTTTGTCGAAGGTTTTTTTTTCACGATAATACTTTGGCGCAATGAATTATCTACAGCAACAGCACAAGTCCACAAACTGTACTGACACACTGTACGCTTTGTCCAACCGACGTGAAAAACGTTTGAAACTCAGACAAAACGTTTTCTTCCATTTTAAACACGAAGCACGCACAAACGCCACAACGAGCACTCAAATTTGAAAACAATTTTTTCGAAAAATGTCGCTTATTGACGAGTTAAACTCGACGGTAGACACTGAATAATGGACTCTAGATAAGTTCCCACCTTTTACTATCCATTTTGATGGCGAGTTGCAGCTGAATTGAAGATACTTTTTCTTGCAAAGCGCTGTATTGCCAGGCCATCCGTTTTTCGTGCTTGTAGCCTTCTTCACGCGTGAGCTCGAACCTCGTGACCTCGCAGCAGTGAACTGTATATAATCTGGAACGCTAACTCCATAAAGAATAAGAAAGCTTCTGTGACTGGATCACACTTACGGATGTTACTTTGAGTTTTCGAATCCACACCTGGACAAATGAACATCGGCGACCGTCAACTGTTCGCGACATTTGTGACAAAATATAAACGCACTTAACATTTTTTTGTTACCTTCTTGTTGCGGTGCGCGGTATTTAAAAAAAACACCATGCAGTCATTTCTTTTGTGGCTTTCAGTTTCAGTTCAGTCATGCCTGCGCTGCTCTTGTCTGGCTTGACCAATAAGCTTGCGAGACTTAATCACGTGTGTGAGTTCAGCCAATCAGATTCTAGAACGAGTATGCATGGCGTGTAAAATCACCAACATTCAAAATTTTCCCCCCACTCTTGCGGGACATTTTACCCTTGTCGGCCATTCT
>JAODVM010465599.1:0-21373 GCA_025400095.1 Phenganax marumi | reverse complement strand
AGGTATTATATTTACAGCAATTATGGTGTCAGTTTTCCTTCGCTACTTCTGCTGCGCATTTTACATGCTGTATCGTAACGGAAGTAAAATGATTCTTAATGGACAGATCGGCAGCATTTTCCTTGCGATAGTAACTCCTAGTAGTATAGTTAAGTGTCCCCAATTAGTAGAGGAATTTTTTCCTCAGCTACATGTAGACTGACACAGAAATAAAGTTTTAAAAGGAAAACAAAAAAAAACTACAATTGATTGCATAGGGCACGTTGATTCGAGTATTTGACACACAAAGCAAACAATTGATGGTTGAATTAAGAAGAGGAGCTGATCAAGCAACTTTATATTGGTACAAGATGACAAAATCACCTTTGAAAAATTCTTCGCTTTTCGAACACTGCAAGTTACAAGAAGCATCTTTTCTTTTCATTTTTTTTCAGCATCAATTTTAGTCAGGATTCCTCCTATCTTTGTGCCTCCAGTAATAATGGAACCGTGCATATTTTCGCTCTCAAAGATACGTCGTTGAACAAAAGATCAACGTAAGTTTACTTCTAGTTATAATGAAAAAAACAGTGTCTTTCAATCATAGAAAGTAGACTTGTACATGGTGCAGAGCACACATGAGAATAACTTTCATTTGCTTTCTCTTTCAAAGAGACTATAAACTGCTGAAGTTGATCATCATGTGCAGCCCTGTTGATATTTTATTCATGTTTTCTCAGGCTTGCCAAGATGAGTTTTCTGGGACAATATGTTGAGTCACAATGGGCATTAGCCAATTTTACCATTCCATCAGAATGTTCTTGTAAATGCGCTTTTGGTTCGGGTAATTCAGTCGTAGGTGAGGTATACTTCTTTCTTTAACTCGACCCTTTCCATAATCATACCAAATTGATAACAGTTAAGGCTCTTCTTTCTCTTATTAAAGTCAAAACTCAAGTTTTCCTTTACTTGTTTGGTAGTTTACTGCTTGCATTTACGCCTGAAATTAGCAAGTTTTCCCTTCAAGATGTTGAGCCAGTTGTCTAACACTATAATTGGCTGGACAGTCAGGGAAGACTTTTCAGGAAATACATACCGCTCTACACAGAGTCCTAAGCTATGTTTTTTATTGCTATAGCCGTAATCTATTTGTTATAGCAATCTGCATTGATGGCACTTTCCACAAATATATTTTCACGCCAGATGGAAGCTGTAATAGAGAAGCGTATGATATGTTTCTAGAGGTAACCAAGGAGGATGATTTTTGAATAATATGTACAAAATAATCTGTAAATATCGCTGTAAAATATTGAATGAAGCCTGATAATTTATCTTTGATTTTTATGCCATTTGCTGCTGCTTCTTCATGGAGATTTTAACAAGTCCATGTCAATAAAGCAATCAGCAATGTGACCAGTTCTTTTAGAAGCCATGTTTTAGTAATTTCTGGCCAAACTGGTTCACTGGGTTATATGACGTGGACTTACATTACGGAGATTTGAATGTTTCCTACAAAATACCAACCTGGCTCCCCCATTGTCTTGAACAGCTCAACTCATACATGCGAGAAAAAGTTGCTTGGCAGCACTTTGATCCCTTCTAGATCATTTAAATGATTTATCAAATCAATAGATTTTGATTGGAGGTCCATGTGAGTCCATGTTACATGAGTCCAAGTTAGGGAACATTCCAGTAGTATGAATCCACGTTAGATGAGTCCAAGTTAGGGAACATATTCCAGTTCCAGCAGTCAGTAGTATGAATCCACGTTAGATGAGTCCAAGTTAGGTAACATATTCCAGTTCAGTAGTCAGTAGTATGAATCCAGTCAGATAAGTCCAAGTTAGGTAACATATTCCAGTTCCAGTAGTCAGTAGTATGAATCCACATTAGATGAGTCCAAGTTAGGTAACATATTCCAGTTCCAGTAGTCAGTAGTATGAATCCACATTAGATGAGTCAAACTTAAGCGACATTCCAGTTCTAGTCTCATGAGTCTAATACTGAACTCATGTGACTAGACGCATACGACTGAGACTGGAGTGTTCCTTAAATTGGACTCATAACTGTCGCATGTTTTTTCTTTGCGATAGGTGTTTACATTAATGATTTTCACTAAGGCCCGAAGATACCCGGGAAAATGCGTTTAGGTCATTATGTGCAATACAATTGGTTTAGGTTTCCGGGGGGAAGGGTGAACACTTTAACTATGAAGGAAGATCGAGTCTGGAGGATGCTTTAATTAAGGAAATTTTCAGCAGTTCCTCGAAGCGGTAATGAAGTTCAAATTGAACTATCTGATTTTCTGAATATTTTTTATCCTGACGCGCTAGAAAGCAATGATAAGATGTGGTGATTAGTAACACTAGAATATCCGAACTATGTTTTCTCTGGGCACACGACAGAAAACTTGTTAACACCATAATGAAAAGTTTAAGCATCACATTGTTGAGCTCGGCCGGTATTGCAAATGAAATGCAAACTAGCTTCAAGATATAGAAAAGCTTATCTTACAGGACTTTTTTAATAAGGACTTTATCTTTTTGTTATGAAGTTGCTTTTCGATCAAATGAATAATTAGGATATTTTGATTCTGTAAAAACCTGACGTTTTCCAGAAAAACGATTGCGTATAAAAAACAATAAGTTTTTCAAAAATATAATTTTGTGATTTATCAAATTCATATAATTTTTTTTCTTCCTGTTTTTTTTACTTTCATTTGAAAAAACAGCTGAAACTTAATAGAAGAATTAGGTTGGCTGGTCAGTTTTGATAAACGGTTCATTCTTGTTTTCCAAAAACATCACATTGTCCTATAGTTGCTTATGATTTCTTTTGTAATCGTTCTATAAGCTGAAGTGAATGATTGTCATCAGTGTACCGGGTTTTGCGATCTTTTGGTGAATTTTAGTCATTGTTAGTGCATTATAGAGCTACATGTTTATATTTACGCGTATTAAAGCAGGTGTTAGCGCTTAATTGTTGAAATTTTTTCTGGCTGTGTGTGATGTAAAGCCTGAACAATCTGTGGGGAAAAAATTTATATTTCTGCAAAGCAAAGTGGATTCACAGGAGGTCTGCCCATGTGGACTCATTTAAAACCTTGTTAACTGCACCTATCGCAAATCATAAATTACAATGAAAGCATAGCCTGTAACTGAGTGAAGATTTTTGTGATCAAATGGAACAATGGTATTTAACAAAAGTGCTTTTTTGTGTTCTATATGTTCCACAGTTTTTTGCTTGAGTTCAGTCAATTACATATGTCAGAAAGAGAGATGTTTTTTGGGTTTTGCACCTATTTAAGAAGTCCGGATTTTTGTCATGCAAATTACTCGCAATATATTTATATTATCATTTAATAATCAGACGTAATTTTAAAGATAACAAACTTTATCAACTGTCAGCGCTACAAAAACGTACGAAACAGATGACATCAACTTTTTAGTTGCTTTCAATTCTCAAAACGCAACGAAAAGAATCAGAGATTCTAGTTTTCTCCAATCAAGGAGAAAAGGAACTGATTTTCTCATTAACTGTTTAAAAATCTTGAGGTGCCGCGCGAAGGCAAAGGAACATTGCTCTCTATCTTTTTGACGATAATTCACTGGCATTTGTTAATCATATTCTCAGCTTCTTAATTCCTACTTGGCATTTTCAGCTCGTCAATGTTTACGTGCGTTAGCTGAGCTCTATACAGGTGTTTATGGAATTGGAAATTGTGTAGGATTTGAGGATTCGAGAGGCTGTCATTAATAATTTACAAATCATTGCAAACTGATAACTTTCTTCATATGTATAAAAGAAGAATTGTATTCAAGGACTTCGCACACAAAAGAGCGAACTTAAGAGAGAAGAATCAAGAACAAGAGAAAAGATGAATCATTCGTCATCAGGTTCATTGCCTGTGCAACCAAAGTACTCCATGGCGAGTATAATCGGTCAGATTTGTTTCAACATCATTATCATTATTGCGGCATTTCTAGGCAATGCAATGGTCATTGCCGCTGTGTGCGCAAGTCGTAAATTACGCAAAGCGACCAACTATTTTATTGTGTCTTTGGCTGTGTCGGACATCTTGATCGCAGCGTCAATTGTTCCTTTGCACGTCCATCATTATTTGAACTACATGGTGTGGAATTTGGGAAAACAAGGCTGTGAAGTATTTGTCTTCCTGGACTTCCTGTGTAGCGCTGCGTCGACAACCAATGTCGCTTTGATTTCTATCGATCGTTTCTTAGCCTTGTCGTATCCGTTCAAGTACCAACGTCTCGTGAGCGGAATGAAATCTGCATTTGCGATTGTTTTTGTGTGGTGTTACGCTGGAATATTGTCTTCGTTGTCGCTTATTGATTGGTCAGATGACGCACAACTATCTCACCATCCAGCTTGTTACAAAACTGATAAAACCTTTTATCTAATAGTCTTTTTACTAGGTATATGCCTACCATTAGTGATCTTAATCGTAGCCTATTCCATGGTCTTCAATCTCGCTTTCAAACAAGCCATGTTGATCAAAAGGCACTCCACAGTGCAGTGTGACGTAACCAAACATCGTAATTCCAAGTATAAAAAGTCCGCACAAACTAGAATGCTAATCCGTGAACTAAAAGCCACAAAAACTTTGATGATAGTTGTAGGAACGTTTCTTCTTTGTTGGCTTCCACTGTTTGTCTTGATTCTAGTGCAACAACATTGTCCTAAGTGTATAAACGAAGACCTAAGTTCACTGGCGCAGCAAATAATCGGGATAATATTTGCGTACACTTTACCGCGCTTAAGCAGCGCAGCAAATCCTATCATCTACTCAGTTTTCAACCGCGAGTTTCGTTCAGTACTTTGCACGTTTTGTGATAAAATTGCTCGAGTTCTACCAGTGCGAGGTGATGTACAGGATGTAGCACTGCCTGGGCGAAGGCTCGCGCGATTTTGTGGTTTGCGCGTGGTGGCCGAGTTCAACAGTTCAACTCAAGACTCAGTAGCCTACGAGGATACCTGCGATCAGTACTTTGAAGGCGTGAATACAGCAAACACGTACTCGCCGCGTTCTCTGTCTGCATTTACTTTCAAATCTCTAGAAACACGTGTTCACGAAACAGCTGTTTAATGCTTCTATTAGCAAAATTTGAAATCAAGTTTAACTTTTTGAGTAAAATTTTATTAAGAATTGGAAAAGCTTCACATAAAATTATTTCGTTTGTTTTGTATATTAATAAGCTGTGCATTCGCTCAGTTGAGTAAATTCTTGTTCGTGAATAATATATAGATGTGCGTGATCAATGCGACAAAATATTGATAAAAATAAACGTCAGACGATTGTCAGAAAGCACCTTTTGCAAAAGAGCTCATGCCTTGCAAATCTCAGCTTCCTTCAGAAAAATAATAAAAAACAGGTTTTTCTGACAATCGTCGCTGCGTTTTCTGATTTAGCGAAAAACCATGATTAGGAATTTTACTAACAAATTCGGCTGTTCTCAGTTGTTACTTGCTGTTAAGAGTTTAATTAAACTTAAAGTAATGCATTTAATTATTACTTTCGTTGCGGAGAGCACCAGCGATTATTTTTCGACGCAGAATTCACCTTCTTTAATGTTGTGTAAATTCTGTCTGGTTTACTTCAAGTTTTAAGTAAAGCGCTCAATCGGACGGTCTTTTTCCTGAAGAAAAGATACCGATTCGCAAAGTTTCAAGGTACGCCTGGCGTACCAGCTCTTCTCATCATGAATAACCGCTGTACACGTAAATCAAGGGCAGCTGAGCAACCGTTAGACAATTATATTGCTGTCGCAGAGGATTTTGAAAACAACCGCTGTGCAGGTTATCGAAGGCGCGAATTTCGAAAAGGCTCCATATGGTCGTAAACTTTACTTAAAAATTTTGTATTTTTTAACGCAATATTTCACGTATCTCCATATAGAATCATGGCGTATAAACCTCAGAAAGTACAGAAGGTCATGGTGCAGCCAATTGTATCCTTTTTTGCTGTTTTTAGTTGGTTTAACGATGTTGTTTTGCTATTATAGTTCGGGCAATTTTATTGCTCTCTAAGCACGTGCATATTTTGTGTTTATGTTGTTTGTTGTTTGTTTGAGTTGCTGGAGTTGTATTAGGCTAGCTTTTTAGCATTTAGGATTGTGGTAAGGTTAAGGCAATTATTTGCACGAATTTTGTTAAGCTATCTATGAGTGTTGTGTGAGTATTTTCTTTGACAGCTTATTTCTATATAGAATCTTATATTTAGGTATTTGCAAAATGTAAGTATCTTGAGAGCCAAGCTACACAATACAACATGACATGATTCTGAATGCATTTCAATGAGATGTTTCCCAAAATTTGGATACTGTACTTGATCGAGATATCAAAAAATTCACAATTGACCTGTTAGAGCCGCAGTATTCTTAATTTTATACTTTCAATTGTGTTCTAGAGATCGAGAATTCAAGTGTGGCTTTTTGAGCAGACAAATATGAGAATTGAAGGACATATTATTGTAAGAGACTGTCTGTTGTAGCCCAGTTTCATATTTCAGTCAGTTGGTAAATCAAATTGTACGATCCAGTGTTGTAGTTCAGTCAGTGGCCTAGAATAATTTATTTGTGTAAGCATAGTTGTTGTGTTAATTTCAGGGATTTGATGAGTACATGAACTTAGTCCTGGATGAGGCAGAAGAAGTTCATTTGAAACGAAAAACAAGAAAAACTTTAGGTAGAATGTGTTTCTTCAGCTCATGTTTTTTTTTATATTTGTATTCAATCTTTCCATGTTGTTTCAGGACGTATTTTGCTCAAAGGAGACAACATAACGTTGATCATGAGTGTTCAGACGCCATCAGCTGCTGCTCAATAGAAACTTTTAAACATTTCTGCTTTTTCAACTCGTTCATTTTACCTCAACTATCCAAGGTAGGCCACCGTGGCTTGGAGGAGGGCAAATTATGGCAAAACTTGTTCATTTCTGTGTCGTTTACCAGTTTTTTTGGACCATTAAGATTTCTCTCAACTATGTTCACATCACTAGAATAATGTAATTATTTGATGACCTCATTTTAAAGTGACGATGAGGTCATTGGGATATCATGATGACCTCATCATGATTACAGTGACGTCATAGTAACTATATTGTCGACATACAATGGCTTTACTGTAGTCATTTAACGATTGATAGTGCTAAGGATTTCTAAAACTTGCCATGTAACCCAAGATGTACTCAACCAATAAAGTGTAAAGTTCTCTGTTGTCAAACTCTGTTCAAAAACACACTGACTTCTCTGAGGCAGCACAAAATTATAAACATAGCATTAGTAGACATCTGTTATTCCTATGTTATAGAACTTTTAAAAGGAATTTCCGCTTCGGAAAACAATTATTGACAATTGTTAATAGTAAACACACTAGCAGACAGAAAGCAAACAATACCCGCTATATATGCATTGGAATGAGCTGGTTGTCAGAAACATTGTTTGAAAATTCAACAAATATTTAAAGAAACTTCTGCCGGCAAATTTAATGTCCTCCAATTCGTTAGCAAATGTTTCACAGTATTCTCTCGTCATTCTTTGCAAACAAGATGATTATTCCACTCGCAAATTCCAACTCTTTTTCAAGACATCTCTGTTGTTTAAACACCACGAAGTTTCTTGTCTTTATTTCATTCACCAAAACAACTTTCGTCAGAGGACATACGACCTCCATAGCACAAGGTCCGCTGGTGGTATACCAATCTTCCTTTTTCGTTGGTCAGTTTCCCGTGAGAAGAAATGTCCGCATGTTGGCTTACCTAGTGTTGAAAATGGAGAGATGCTATTTCTCTGTGACGAAATTTTGTCTTGTTCCTTCTTGTTATTGTCCGACATCGTGCACTCCTTCAATCTCTTCGACGTATATCGACTGTATGTGTTGCCAAGGCCTCTACGATTAATCAAAGCCAAACTGCAGCATAATTTATTAGGCACCCAGACTTTCTTGAAATCTTTCCTGCATGCCTCACATTTGTACGTAGCAGGATTAATAGGCATTCTGTCGTTGACGTTTTTCACACTACTGTAAGCTTTCTGATCTAAATTTGTGCGGTCACCATTAAGAATGCAAATTGACAGTAATTAATATTAATTAATGTAATTAGGATGCGACTGATGACGTCATTAATACTTGAGATCTCTATACTTCACTGGAGTGTAGTACAGAGAGCTCTATACAAAACTGGATGGCTTTTTACATGCTTTTTGTGAATGAGTTTGAGGTTAAACTATAGTCAGATAACTGTTAAAATGAGGAGCATTTTAAGCATTAATTTCTTTACAGAACTATACAAAGTTCTGGTCTAACAATACTCAGTCTTCAGGTTCTTCTACTTGGTATCTTGGTTGATAAATCCTTGGTTTGTTTGGGTTGTTTGCGATCAACCAGTCAGACAACCATAACTAGAAAAAGACAGTAACTATGGAGTCAAAGAAAACGATATTTTTATTATGTATTGTGATCTACTTACAATTGGTTCTTGAGGTTTTATCTTGCAGAGTTCTGTGAGACCTTTAATCAGAGTTGAATTGATTGTACGCGAGAGATAATCCTTGGCATCTTGACCATATGATACTGGTTCTACAATACCTGGAAAATACAATGATATACAGTTAGGTCCAACATCCTCCTGCCATCATGACAACCATTGCTACAACTAGCCAATTACCATCAAGCTCTAGACTATGTACACTCATCACCCTCATTATCCCGCCTCAGTAGAATACTTATAATGTTAACCATCATCATTATTTTATTACTTACAGTTTGGGAAAAAGAAATGAATTTCTCGTTCCGCACTGATTTCCCCGTCACTGCCATGAAGGGCATTTCGCTGACTGTCTGTCCCGAATATTGCTCGTAAACTGCAAATAAACAGTGGGTAAGCTGTATGAAATTTTTTCTATAGTATTTTGTTTTATATTTACGAAAACAATCTGTTTACGTGTGTGGCACACACCTGACAATTTTTTAAATAAATGAGTTTGGAGTAGCTGCGCTGTCCCCCCTCAATGACGCAAATTCGCTTGTCTAGCTTGCTCGTGTTTAATGTGCTGCAATTATTAGCAGTCTCTGACTAATGCTTTAAGCATATGCTAGACTAAGACACACTGTTACATATTAATATATCTATATCATTTTGTTGATGTGGTGTGAGGTTATGGCCTTATGGGGTTATCAAGCGGCAAAATATGCCGGCAAATTTATGTGTATCTCGAATGATGTGATGAACAATACTAGCTATACAGGAATCATATAAGTTCAGTGCATGGTATATAGATTGCGGTGTGATAACGAATATTTAGAGATTTGAAATAATTTTGCGTTTGTGGATGATATTAATGACGTACTAGTTCACGATGGCTTCTTCAGCAGGGTTCAGCCCCCTGGACTTGAGGTTAATAAAAAGGAAGGTCGGGAAGGATCGAAATTTTAATATTAAGGTTGTACTTAGTTCCCTCAAGGCTTCTCTGCTTAGAAAGATATTCATGGACTGGCACCTGGTCGTTACATTTATTGTTATTTTATTGTTGGGAGACGTCTAACACTCTCAAGCGAAGTGTAAGCATGACTTGCATAAGAACTCAGCTAGTACATTAATCGAAAACCTATTGGTTCTAAGCAAACAAAGTGCAGTCCTATAAAACTAACAATTAAAACTAACAGATAAAAACCTCTGATTGTTCTTGAAAAGTTTACAGAGAAAACAACAACGAGAATTCCTGTTTCTTTATTGCATTCATATAAACATTCCTTGTGCTTCATTTAATTAGTTTTTCAAGGGAAGATTCGCATATTGTATAGAAATATTCAAAGTATAGCTCGATTGTTTTACCTGATAATGGACGATTGTTTTGTTTTGATACAAAAATGAAAAAAAAGCCAACAGGGATGGAACATTGTAAAACTGGGTGTTCTTTGACCTATGGCAGCGGGATACCATTGGCATCGAACGCTTTTACAGATTTTATCCACAATAGCAAGTGTTGTTCATATAGAGTTGTAGTATACCTTTATCTTTACAGCAAAATTTTGATATAAACAAATACTTTATTTAGAAACTTGAGATCCTTCACACAGCATAATATACGCCGGAAATTTAGTATAGACAGGCTGCTTTGCCCTGAATCTTGGTTAATACGGCGATAAATAAACGATAGTCCAGAAGGAGAAATTAAATTTTGATGCCGCAAACAAAATTAATTGAAAAATGTCGTCTTGATTAAGCTTAATCACTCTCCTGTTTGTTACAGAAGATTTCCTCCCCCAAGTTAAGTATAATTATGTTGTTTGGTGGTTTACTAGTGAAGAACGACATGTTGTTGGACTATATTGCCCATTCCCAATCTCCAACTGCATGGACATAAAAGGCGAGGATAATAGTAAACGCGAAATCAACGATAAAAAATTAATAAGAGAACAAAAGGCACAATAAGGAGCTATTTTAAGGGTGTCTTGCCGGCGGCATGAAGTTTTGAACAGTTAATTGATTGTTAAAAATGGTGTGCTTTCATTCGCGCAAGGATTTTAGCTTATAGCTGACACGTATCAAAAATGAATCTTAAGAAGTTTTTTCCATATTGAATGTCCAATCACAGGCCGCAGTGTAAGCTGAGTGAAGATTTTAAATGTCTTGGCGATTTAGCGTGTCACACAACCACATATAGCTGAAGGTTTATCCTTGAAGATGAAGCGACGACAAATAACTCCAAGTCCAGTGAAGTGAGGTGAAATTAGGTAAAGTTTATTATTGAGTAAGAGAGATTTCATGTTTGCCTCTATAGTCGTGCACTAAGTTCGGATGTCATGTAGAAAATATGTCGTGTTCTCGCGCATGAATTTTCATCATTCGTGTAATCTTTTAATTTATCTGTGCTCGAAAACAAAACAAGTTGGCTGGCAAATATATATATATTGAAATCGATGTCTAGAAGATTGTCAGGAACATCCAAGTATAGTCAAAGCTTTGATAGTCATTTGTCAGAAAGATTGTCTTCGCTGATATAAACTATAGTGTGCAGATAATCAATTGGGCTGTCCCTGCAGTTGGACTTTAACAAACTCCTTTTGTTAACATTTAAGTGCATGTACAATGAACTTCTGGTCACCTAGTTTGCTTCTACCTACCTGCATTTGTCCAGTGAAGTTTCCAATGTTTAGATTTTTAACTTGCTATTGTGATATTAATAACGTTTATTCAGGCGTCAACAAACTGTTGGCAGATATTGACTTGTCTGCATGTTATTCTGATTGCAACTTATTTCCTTGCATATAGGTTCGAAGTATATATTATTCAACATGGACATACAAATTCACTCTTAAAGTTTTACTTTATAGAAAAGAGTTGGTCTAGTCGAATTCGTATTACTCTTGTACGCCATAGCTCTTCTATGTTTGTGAAAAAATTTCTTTTGCAATTTTTTTTCAAGTACTATTAGAAAATTATTGTTGACATACAGCGCACATGTCTTTATTTTTGTGTGTGAAATTCTGCGATCTTATCATGCTTAACACGTCACGCAAATTACCCCAAGACACAGAGCTTTCATGTGCTCTCATAACGTCTCGCTTGATATATGTGCCAATCTTAACTACTTTGTCCTATTGTATTGCACCGTTAATTTGTCGGTCAGCGCGAAAAACACGCGAGTTGATTTGCGACCATGTTTGCGACCAAGATAATATCTGCCTTTTCTTGCCATTGCGCGACGAGGAATTCAAACGTCTTGAGCAACACTTCTCGAGAGCGAGTGTCTCGCTTTGATCAATGTCATTTTGCCGAACCTGTTCGACTTCTGACTGACAATAACGAATTTTTTAACGTAATCATGAAGCGCGCCAAGCATTACGGGGCCATTCCTAATAAGAATTAGGAAAAACAAATGAGTGCATGACTACTTACACGTGTAGATCATTCTGTCATGTTAAGCAAACATTTTTGCAGCAAGTAGACGCTATGCGATCCGCATGCATTTGTGTTTTTGTATTTGAAAAGACATTCAATTGTAGAACGTATTCGCCGCGTCGAATACGTCATGAATAAAATTCATCCTTTCTCATAGTTTGTTTATAAAGATGAGACTGCTTTCCTTCGAGGTTAGATTTTATCTTTGTTCCTAATATTGTATCGTGCGACGTGTTGATGAAATATTCAAACCTCATAGCTTATAAAAGAACTCGGTGTTAACACAATTCATTTGCGGCGACGTCATGCTCTTGACGTTATATCATTATTAGGTTATTAGGTGAGGTTACTTGGCAGTCGATTATTGAAAACTGTAGTCGAATATTATGCGCTGATAAACTATTGTTACGAAGTCTCATACATCGCTGTTCCTCACTGACTGCTGCTTGACAACTGTTGTGTTCCTACTTGATTTATTTGCTCTCAAGAAGAGGGCGTTATTGTTGGAATATAGTGTGAGAACATTTATCGCTACTGCAGTTGAACACAGTTGGAAACTCATTATCGTTTGCTGTAGGCATTATCCGCTGTGAGGTGCTTCAACCAACATTTACGTCGTATACATATCTGACTCGTATATACCCAATCATCCTTCGTCATTTTCTCGTCAAGAAATTGGAAAAGCGATATTTTCATCGACTACCAGTGGTTTTATAAACCATTGTGTCCCTAATTGTTACCCTACTAGCTTTCGACCATTCTTGCCCACACCGCAAGATTTTGAGCAATCGACCTTCGTTAATATACATTTCCTTTTTATTGTTTCGCCGCTGTGCCTCTTGCTGTAGAGCAGCGGGTCCCAAGATTGATAAAACTCTCTGAAGCGTGCGATAATCTCTGGCTGAAGGGATACAGATTCTACGATTTTCAGTGAACAATTTGCCGCTACATTTTTTACCAGTTGGATCCGTTTGTAGAAGGGATTACTATTTTGGATAACTTTCTGGAAAGATTATAATTTTGGATCAACTTATTGAAGAGTTTACATTGGATCAACTTTGGATTTGCCTCATTTGGAGAAACTTGCTAAACTAGTGTATTAAGCCGGTTCATCATAGTGGTGGATTAAGCTATTTCGAGCAACAACTATTTATAAATATATTCTGCCGGAGACTTATCAGACTTTCTTGAATCAAGGTTGAGAGGAGGTGCTTGAGAGACGTCAAAACTCCGGACACGCTCTCTCTTTGCATCTGTTTCTCAGAGCTGATAATCGCTGTTGCGGGAATTCGGTGGATGTAAGAGCAAATTTTTATCTCTGCTGTTTCGCAGAGGCTGAGTCAACTAGCTCGTCAGTGCACATAACCATCTTTTGAAGATCGCCAGGAGCGTGGAAGCAAAATACGGTTTCATTATCTGCCGTATTTATTCGTTTATTGTCGAATTCCTTAAATCCTATTTTCAGTTGTTTTGACAACAGCTTTCAATAATTGTTGAAAAAAATCTCGCTCCAGTGGAGAAGTGTTGAAACCAAGCTTTTGTGATATCGCACTGTATCACAGCAGCGCTACATTCCTGGCCTTCACTTCGTGACAAAAAACATATTCGCACTTGATTCTATCTAGTCACTCTGTCATAACTGTACAAAGAACAACATTGCTCTCCTGTGAAATACTTGGATTTCTACAAGCAAGACGCATTGTCTTCCTCTTAAACGTTCAAATCGCATCTTGGATTTCCCGGGTGAATATACCCGTCTGGTATTCAAAACGTTTTCGAACCTGCCTAATCCATTTCATCAAGAATCTAGCATATTCCACACAAAACATATTGTTAACGTAACTTCTATCAACGTCGCTATACTTCGCGGAGTCTCAGGCATATCAATTTAACTTATTATTAACAGCCAGTGGACAGCGTGGGCTGGTAACATCTGTGGCAGATCTCAGTGTTAACAAGGCGTTTTATATGCAGTTTTTCACTCAACAAAACCGTGGAATTAATTGATTTACATAATCAAGACGTATTTGGTTGTACTTCTACACCGTCCAAGTCCGAATAAATAGCGTCGAAGTTGTTTTTGGCTGCGCAGTTGACGAACATATCAAGTGGATCCTGGTGCATCACTCCAAATTGCCGTAATCTGGACATTATATATATGGACAAGGTTTCAGCAGCTTACGATTGTTCAACTTAAAAGGATTATCCAACCATATATTTTACCGATTGCATCGCTAAACTATCACGACTAATCCTGGGGATTTAGAGATTTTCAATATTGTTCTTCTAAGTGACAACCAAACATTGTTGGGATCAATTTGGAATTGATTGGAATCTTCGTAGTTATACTCCTGCGTGTTATTTCAACTCGGAAGTCGAAACATAGATTTAATCGGATCTTGTTTTAAAAACAAATTTGCGCTTCAAATTATAACGAGAACAAGAGAGGAATGAACTCTAATGTGTGTGTATGATCTGAAGATATAAGTCTATATCAGCGGGCCGTGCGAGAAAAGTTAATGAGAACATTTTGGGGATTGTCTAGAAACCTATTACAACACTAACGACGCTTGCATAAATCATATAACTCATATAAGTACCTGCAGGTAATATTGCGAGGGTCTAATTGATTCGCAAGTGAACGTATAGCGATATTGCGCCTGTCCACGGAGCAGAACAATTTGGCGTTTAACTTTGTTGACAGTATCAGTTAGTTGTTGAGTAATTGATTATTCGGTGTCCACTTCGCAAAGCTCGTTCAATCCGTGTTTAAAGTGATTCTCTTTGGACCAAAGTCATTTCTTAGGGGCAAGATTACTGATTTAAGTGACGTAACTGGGCTGGGATAGTTCACACGTCAGCTTCTTTTGCACGGCCACTTAACTCCTGTCACGGCGGCACGTATGTTTTGTTAAAACATGTGCACAATTTAATCAATAATCTAATTTGACGGCGAATGCTTTTTCGAGAAGAGCAACGTTGATTCACTTATTGGATTAATCCCTCCTTGAAAACATTTGGAGACATCAGCTGAGGAGTAACGACATTGTAGTGCATAATAAGACACTTGAACTGCAAAGGGACGTTGGGATTCATTCAACTGCATTCTAGAAGAATTCTAAAGAATTTGAAAGGTGTTATTGAACTGAAGACACAAGGAAAAGGAGGCTCTAGGAGCAAAACATTGTAACTGTGTTAGCGGTGAAACTATATCCAGTTTTGGTGTCACAGAAAAAACCTTTCGATTTTACCAGGAGGTCCTGTGAAAAGACAGCAATGATTCTGTGAAAAAAACAGGTTAACTTTGCACGACTAAAAAAATTTGAGAAAGAAAACCTGGACTAATCGTCACGTGAACTCACTAGCGGAGTTCAGTATTTCTAAAAAGTATGGCTAATAACGGGTCAGAGCCTGTGATTTACTCGAGATTTTGGGAACAAGTTCATTCAGGATTTCTCATAATCGTCATTATTGCTGCGTTGCTCGGCAACGGTTTCGTCTGCATGGCCGTCTATCGTGTACGTCGCTTGCGCAAGGTCTCCAACTATTTCCTAGTGTCACTCGCAGTTTCTGATATTTTAGCCGTCCTCCTGGCGATACCGTTTCGCATCTACGCCGAACTGAACAAAGGGTGGTTTCTAGGGGAACGTACGTGTAAGTTTTGGATACTCATGGATCTCTTGTGTTCTGCAGCGTCCATCTCTAATCTATCGCTTATATCCGTGGATCGTTATCTGACTCTGTCCCAGTCTCTACGCTACTTGGCGATCGCTACGGTCTCACGTTGTTGCATCGGGATCGCAGCAGTGTGGACGTTTTCGTTCACGCTCGCTGCGTTTTCACTCAACACTTGGTCATCTGATGGATATTTCATTTACTACCCAGTTTGTCACAAGTCGGATAAGATGTACTACTTGTTCTCCACCGTTCTTGGCATTATAATTCCACTCCTAGTTCTTCTTGTTTTGTATTCTCTCGTTTTTAAGATCGCTCTTATCCAACACGCAAAGATCATGACGAACACTTACAACACTCCTCCTTCGTCTGATGGAGATATAGAATTGCGTTCGCGCTCAAAAAGTCCCAGAATGCGCTTCGCCATACGAGAATTGAAAGCGACTAGAACTTTGATTATTGTTGTGGGCGCATTTCTCGTTTGTTGGTTGCCATTATTCGTGTTGGTTGTTCTACAGCAATTCGCGCCCGACTACATCATGAACCTTCCCCCCAAAACACAGGAGATCCTGGGACAATTATTCCTATACTCCCTTCCTCAATTCAACAGCTGTCTAAATCCCTGTATCTATACGTGTCATAACGCTGAATTCCGCGCAGTTTTTAAACAGACTTTTGGGCAATTCTTACCGTGTCTTAAACGGAAATCTAGACATGACAAACAATCGTGTGCATTCACAGCTGAGACTGAGTTCATATCAGGAACACAAATTTGAACATTTTAGTTGTAGCATGCATGCAACCTATAGATCAATACTGAATTTGCATTTAATATCACGTGTATATAAAAAAACACAGTGTAGTAATAATAATAATAATAATAATAATAATAATAATAATAATAATAATAATAATAATAATAATAATAATAGTAATAATAATAATAAACTTCATTTACCCATGGTACTATTTCGCCATAAAATCAGAAAAATATTTACAAGAACTAAAAGTGATCTTCCAATAGGCCGTGCACTATAAATATACATATGTAAGAGGAAAAAAGTTAGATTACAGACAATATAACATTCAGAGTATATAAGATAAAAACGTCACACAAAGCTACACACACACTAATTAAAGCTCATAGACCATTTTTAAATGATTTCTAAGATGTTGAGCTTTTTTGATCAGGTGTTAAATTGTTCCAAGCCACTGCCCCTCTATATGAAAATGATTTTTTTCCAAAATTTGTATTTGTCTTCGGCGGTATAAAGTTGAAATTAGCCTGTCTAGTTTCATAGCCATGCACAAGGTTTACTTTAGTAAAGAGATCAATTAGATATTCTGGCAGCATGCTGTTGTTTATCTGATACATTATGGTACGTAGCTGGTTATTTCTTCTTTCACAACTGGACGAGTTCGGTTAAACCATTTAAAACTATTGTCTTTTATTGTAGATGATTGCATTCTTTATTATGAAGTATTGTTTTGAATGAATTACAAATGTGGTTGAGGACTCATAGTTTGATGATCAAATCATCTTTGAATATGTTGACAGCAAAAACTCACCTTTCTGGTGCTTGATCTCTTGCTTTCAGAGTGTTGGTTGGTCCAATTAATTGTCTCCAATACGAGATGGCGTTCTCTCGCGCAAGAACCAGCGCTATAATTGGCCCACTGGAAAGAGTCATAAAGGTAAGCCAAGAGGAAATTGATAGAGTTTGAACCGTTTCATGGTGTTTTACCTGCTTATATATGCGACTAAACTGGGGAAAAACATCTTGCCATAATGTTCAGCGTAAAAATCACTCGTCTGCTCCGGCGTTAGATGAACTCTACGTTTCTTGAAAATAGCGTGGAATAATGATTGTATATTATACCAATAATTATGTGGGAAGAGTGCTTTCAAACATCGTAGTTTCTCTTTACTGGCACTCCAGTTTTATACTCTTGGGGCCGGTTGTACGAAAGGTGAATAGCGCTATTCACCGGATAGTGATTTTTTAAAACATTCGTAAAATTTCTCATCAATCGTTATAAAACAAGATTAGGACAAATGTTCGTAGACTAAAGGCCGCTAAGTTTATTTTGTTACCCAATACGAAAGTTTGGTCGTTTTCTGTCCAATTTTACGAGGGTTGAAAAATTCACTATCCAGTGAATAGCGCTATGATCCTCCGCTCTTGATCTCGCGTACACAAGGAGAAAGTTGAATTACTCGTAATTTTCCTGGCGTGGACGTAGGACCAAGCACCACACGCCAACAGAGCATATTCAACAGTGTGCGCTCCGCCCACGCGGGCAAAGAGGCCGTAGTAGAAAATGATCTTTAAGAATACCTTGTTTAAGCTGTGAAATCAGGATCCTCCCTCTCGTACGACAATATTGGAGACAGCCATCTTTCCATCTCTTGAATACTTACACCTTTTCTCGAGGCATAATCACTGACCTACAACAGAAATGGAAAACGTCTTTTACTCCAGGACAAGCAATAAAGCCGGCTACAGAAGGGCATGTTGTAAAACATGGGCTGGACTCATTTGTAAAGCATGGACTCAATTTGTAAAACATGGACTCAATCTGTGTAACAAGAGTGTTAATAATGTTTGTAAGAATTCATAAAGCTTTTTTTTTATTTTGCTTCAAACTGTCTGGGAGACGCAAAGTATTATGCCTAGCTATAACTTCCTTTATATTTACCAATATTCGTATAATTGTATGATATAACATGCAAAACTACAATGAAACCCAGCTTTCATAGTACTGTTTTTTGGTGAAAATTCAATTTGGACAAAAATGTGGCCAATTCTAAAGCGTAACACTAGAAATTTAAGAAGTTACGTCCGATTTCAAGCCGGTAAAGAAACAAATGACATTCTCATTGATGTGTGATATGAGGCATCACTTTTCTTTGCGCATGTGATGTGACGATATTCCATATGTGCAGCAAGTCAAAGGTAAATAACGCCTAGGTCAAACGTCGCTCTTCTCGTGCGCCGAACCTAATGCAAATGACTCAGACAAAGAATTCCCACAAATATTATTAACACTCTTGTGAAACAGATTGAGTCCATGTTTTACAAATCAGTCCAGTTCATGTTTTACAACCCAGTTCATGTTTTACAACATGCCCTAGTTCAAATATCTTTTTCGTTCGACGGTACCAAGAGTTCTTTTCTCCATATAATTACATAATGTAGCGTTAAAAACCTAGCGACTTGCGCGTAAAGTGGTCGAAAACAGTTTTCAAAGCCTTAAAAATGTTGTCAAGAATCATAAATTCTGAATGCAAATAGCAAAGTTTCCTCCATGAAAGCTGCTTACAAATGCCATTTTCAGCTCAACAACTTGTTTTCATAGTCTGAAGATTCACTTCTAACCGGTATTTAGCATGCCTTTTTGATTTTGATCTTTCTGCATATATTATCGTCAAGTTGATCAATTTCTCATAAATTATTGCTAAGTTGATCCAGTGCAATGTGTTCGCACAGGTCCGACCACAACACTTTCTGCATCTTGTATGTACGTAAAATTCGTATGCTAAACAAAGTTTCCAGTTCAAGCGTGACGTCACTTCTGCACGTGGGCTAAACAAATTGCGTGGGAAAATGAGCCCGCACTCCGTTACTCACTACAAGCGTGACCTCATATGTATGGTTTAAACTACTCGTGTACGCGAGACCAAGCACGGACAGACAACGACAGAGCATGTTCAAATCTGTGCGCTTCGCCGCCGAGGGCAAAACGGCCATCGTGGAAAATGGTGTTTACTGTCTTTGCAGGCAAGCAACACCAAGCCCGGACAGAACGCAAAAGAGCATTTTCAAAACTGCCCACTCTGTCGGCACGCCCGTAACGGTCGTAGTAGATGTGGGAAATGGACTCAAAGAAAGCAAGAGGCTAACATAGGAACAGTAGCGGAACGATACAAGATTATCTTTGCATTCTATCTTCTCTTTGAGGAAAGCAGTTTCTGCAACTTCCGAATACCTAGTCGAGCAGGTCTACAAACCACTCCTTTGTCTAAAGGAGAGATGTTGAGTTTCGTTGTTGAGGATTAGTAGTTGCCTTCAAGCATGGTCAGTTAAGTGACGCATTAAACGTGTGGTGAACAATGGGTCTTTTGGAATTAGGTTGGCGGATATACTGGACGATACGTCCATTTTCTATGGAACAAATGGAAGGGATAGTTTAGAAATTCATTCAGAATTTCATCATTTATGTTAAGTCATGATTTAAGAATAAATAAGTACCATCATCAAACAGTGAGACCGTATTGACTGTTCATTATCTATATTAATACAACTAAAGAAAAACACAATGTTTGCGTGAAAAAATACTTCCCATGAGAATGCGCCAAAGCTTTTTGATAAGCCATGATCTTTTTGTTACTATATCATTTAACTATTAAGCAAATTTTTATTAATATTTACCGGTTATGTTCACAACACTGCAGCTTTTCGGTCAAGAATCTTATTTATTGTAGCAGTTCTAAGGGACAAAACTTCTCACAGCGTTGGACTCCGCGCTAAAAATATATATATACAGTAATATGAATTTTATAACAGCTGACGAAGCACTTTTTACCTAACTAGATTAAAATGGACCATGACTTCACACTTGTGCCATGAAAGAATATTCAAATTAGGACGCCATCCATCAACCAATCAGATTTCGATACTGTTGCGCGCTTAGTTTCAAATTTTAATTTTCACCTACAGTCCCAATGTTTGACTCATGTTGTCACTGTCTTTGGCTATTCGCTCGAAATTGTCTTTGAAAGATTCAAGTCTTCTTGCCATAGTTAAGCTAAATTCTTGAAATATGCTCAGTACTGAAGACGATATTCTTGCATGGCTTGTTAACGTTGGTTTTGGCGAGTACTGACGGAGTTTAAAAGGTATGCCATCATTCGAACTTTGATACGCGAGTTATATAACTTATATTATATACATGTGTTTGAGAGAAGGCTGCTTCTGATTTCTTGCAATTCGTTCAGATAATTCCTGAATTCGGAAGAATACTGGCTATAAATACAGATGTAGCGGCAATGTTCAAGACAAATTTTAGCTAAATGTGCAGCAAAATGTGAAGTTGGGTTTGGAATCTAACCGCTGCAAACATGGAGGGATAAGAATTTCTTCGTCTGTCGAAGCAATCTAAAGAGAGTTCTCTGAACACAACCTTAGCAATGCCCTAGACTGTGAGTATAAGAATTACATTACTAAATGCATGCTTATGGCTGAAAGGCAATCATGTTAATATTTTCACGTCGTTGTCGTTAGATGAAAAGCAGGAAGTTGCACTGTTGGTGGTTGCTATTCTCCAAGAGTAATATTGTTGAGTTTATCCGAGTAAGTCACCACATTTTTTAACTCTTTTAGAAGTGCATAAACATATATTTTCAGTGCGACTCGTAATTAGTCTGACCTTCTGCCCATTATGACAATTGCATTGATGCGTCTGATACAATTCTTTCTACTGAATATAGCATATACTTTGTTACCGACATTTCATAATGTTCAATAAGGCCCGGTTCAGACGGCGTACTTTTCATGTGCCGTATCTATTACTATTTGATTCGATGTAGGCACATGGGTTGATTCAGACGCCGTATTTAATGACGGCGATTTTTATATTCAGTAGGTTAAAGTAAAACTTCGCGCGAAGTATTAACATTGAATATGAAAACATTAACAAAAACTATGCATTAGATACGCCACTTGATAAGTACGCCGTCTGAAACGAAGTCGTACCACAGTCGAATAATACGACTGAGACAGCCGTATTTATTATT
>JAODVM010465488.1:0-21379 GCA_025400095.1 Phenganax marumi | reverse complement strand
GGCACCTGTTGAGGGTTGCACCGAGATGGAGGCGGCAGGCGCCGCACATGCTTTTGACCTGACCTGACACCTGGCCCCTGACCTGTTCAAGAACATATTGTCATGTGTGTGCCGCTTTTTGTTTGCGTCTTCTTGCAGCCCGGCGACTTTTGCCATGATCAGCTGCTGACCTGCGCAAAAAGCCCACCGAATTCATCAAGTCGGCAACCCTCGATTCAGGTGCAGCACACTGCCGTGGCATGCTATGGTCACTTGTCCCATCTGAGTTCCAATTTCAAGCTGCTAGCTGTCATGTTGTCAGCTCCTTCTACCGTTTGAAGACCGAATCCTTTGTGAGACTTCGAACTAAGGCCGAAAATCCAGAGAGCGAGCAAATGACGTACATTTTGACATTAGGTTTGGCAGCCACTTGCAGCCACTTGCTCAGGCAGCCACTTGCAGCCACTTGTCACTTCAGCAAGTGGCTGCAAGTGGATGCCTGAGCAAGTGTCTGCAAGTGACTGCAAGTGTCTGCCTGAGCAAGTGTCTGCAAGTGACTGTCCAGTGAACGACCGTCCACAACTCCACAACATGATCGCTTCATCACGGGAGGTCGCGTCACGTGAAGCTCACCCTCGAGTCGCCGCACGCGATGAATGTCGTTCGATTTGCCCCGTTGCTCTTCATTGTTTTTTTCCTGCAGCGCTTCCACCCTCTGTTGGCTCTGTCTCGCAGGAAAGACAGGGCACAGCTTTGTGTCCGCATTTTACGGCTGGATGTTTCTCAGGCCCTGCATTCGTGCGATGGCGCCTAAAGGAGCACAGCTCACTCCTTCAGGAGGCTCAACCATTAAAACACAGAGAGCGTCAGCTTTTCTCACTTCTACTATCTTTGGCGCCTACATTGGCGTCAATTGAAGCCCTCGGCTCTCGCCTGTTCAAAAGCATGTTGATTACACATGGCCAGCAATATCTGGTCTCTACAGAACCAAATCACTGCTTCATCCCGCTTGCACGATACGCGCGCAGGTGCACTGCGTGGTGGACCCTGCCCGCTGTGAACGCGCTGGCGCGCACCATCAATACAGTGAAGCCATACCTCAGTGAGAAGAGCATGGACCAGTTGGAGGTTTGTCGAAGACCCATTGCCCCACCCGTGCCTCAAACCTGCTTTTTATGGTTGGTGCAGGTCAACAGGCCAGATACATGTGGCACATTCGTTGCATAGCTTGAGGTGTGGCCAAACCCGTGAGACCTTTTTGTTCCCACGCAAAAGAAAATCCATCTCAAACGGCTTGTGTGTTTCCCTTTTTGAGGGATCTACTATATAAGTGTTATATCCTTACTATGCAGTCAAAGGGTTCAAGAAGTGGGCAAACACTTGCCTTCATGAAGGTATACTTGAAGTGTGTCCCTCATATGCTTTAAGGGCTAAAGCTAAACGCTCAAACCATCAATCCATATCAATATGAATTGAAGTGGTGGAGGACTGCCTGGATTCATTTGATCTGTCATGTATATTATTGTAGTCTTGAGGATACGAAACTCACCTACAACCAGGATCCCAGTGTGAAAAGCCAAGCCACACAGGATCCTTTCTATTCGCACGGCTTCAGTACCTCTGGACATCGATTTCGGGGAAGGTGCAATATCCAAGACATTTTACTGGTTGTTGAACATAGAAAGTAATGTAGACTCTTGATTAAAACCACTCCCCCACTTGACTTGGAACCTCTTCATATGGGGGGGAGTTATGCACCTCAAGAGTCTACTTTAAACATCCATCTTGCCACTTTTCCTGCACTCCAATCGTGCGATCATAGCACAGGTTCTCCTGTGAGAGGTCAAGGGACATAGCTCCCAGAGACGGCAACAGGCGAGCGGCTTCACCAAAGGCAGCCCACAAAGTCCTGTGGTTTTATGCGAAGAAGTCGGCATTTGAGTCGAAGAACTGGGGGGGAAAAAGAAAGTGACCTGAGTTGGCGGGCGATTTGGCCATGTGGGCAGAACTACTATGGAAGTGGGATGATGAGGCTCAGGGTTGTTCAAAGTATTCATAAATCTTCTGTGGGTTCAGGATGATTCACGATGCAGAAACTCGGAAATGTGTGGAACGCGTTGAACCACGGACCCCTTACTCGTACGACCTACGTGCGTTCTTCGTATTTTTTAACATGGACGAGTCCTGAGTGTTTTGAAGGCGTCGCTGCTCTCGAGCTCGTCGTGCTTCTTGGCTGCGCACTTCTACCCCACCTGACCGTTTTGAGACAAAGCGGCAAAGCCTAGTGGATGAACTGGTTTCAGGAGGTACTGGACGTACATCTCATGACACATGAACATGGGCGTGATATAAAGCAAGATGGCCTTCCCGGGGTAGGTTGGAGGCCACTACTGCAAGTAACAAGGACGCCATTCGGTTAGAGACCATCGCTACTAGTAACAAGAAGCTACTAGTAGCTATATAGAAGCACCATCTTGAAATGTCTTCGCGCCAGCTTTCTCAAGTGACACGGCACTTGGTTCCAGTGAGCTGCCAAAACGGTGGATCCAGCTTGGGCGTTTTCAGCCACCCGGTTTTGGAACGACTGTTGAGACACGTCTCGGAAACGCTGGGTTACGGAGGGTGCTTTTGGTGGTGCAAAGAGTCTACTTTTCTCGAAAGTAGGACCAGGAACATCCATCAATACTCAATATCTGAACTATCAACTTGCTAGAGCCTACCCAGTGTGACACACTGTTCCCCCGAGGTAAGTCAAGAGCTCATCACATGAGACTCTTCCCTCAACATGTCGGTAAATTCAATGACTACCAGATTAAACTGATTGACTTCGTGTTTTTTAAACTTGAGAGGCCTCGCATGGATGTAGATGGCGCAAATTCTGGTCGACCATTTAAGCCATGTTCGAACCCAAATCCTCCAAAACAATCCCAAAACATCGGGGTGGACGTTGCGACTTTTGGAAACTAAAACCACAACATCAGTTCCGCCCTGCAGCTTCGCATGACCTCGCGGCCCACGAGCACAAAGTGACATGGGAAAACCCCACCGACACCAGGCCCTCCCACGTCACTTTTGGATTCGTCCAGTCCGTGGATATTCGAAGAGAAGGAGCTTGAAACTTTGGGATCCACAAGTTGCTCATTGGGACAGGGACATTGCAAAACGCATTTCTTCGTTTGGCGCCTTCAAGAGAACCTATACCCTGTATGCAAACAAGACCCACTTTGACACTATGTTGTCCACATCTTGTCGCACACCTGGCACCTAAGGTTGTCATTGAAACAAAACTGAAAAGAAATATTTTTCAACCTCCTCTGTCTCCCCATCACTGGCCCTTTTCCTCAATCAAATCATCTGATGGCTCCATAATATGTCAGAACACCCCTCCAACCAGTCATCTCCGGCAGCCCAGGCACAGGAGGCCAGAGCGATGGGCATGAACAAATACCCGCGACCGCATCCGGCAGAGCTTCACCCCCAAAGTTTCGGCGCCTAAGAATTTGCAGGGACGTCAGTCGAAGAGTTGGAGGCGGTCAGGTGGAGACGCCCTTCGGATATCATCTTCGCAAACTGGAAATGTCCAGCGTTGCATGTAGATGACTGCAAAACAATGTGGACACATGTACCGGACCGATCTCTCCCGATATATATATATATATATATTTACTTAGGGCATCCACCACTGTTCCACCCTTATGTCTCGCAGGGCGTCAAGAAAGCGAAGAAGTTGGGTGGAAGGTTGGGTCGCCTGTTTTTCAGATCTGTTCACTGAGACCAGCTGGGTATCTTTGATGGGTAATGAGCGCGGCAACTCTTCATGCTGAGGCTACAAGAGTATTACCAATTCCCTGAGTTTCACAACAACTGGTCAAGCTTTCTTGTGACTGGGTTGTGGCCTCTTTACTGAAAGCAATGTCCCGAAAAGCTTGAAGGTCATCCACTGACATCCACTGACTGGGCATATGTAACTTGAGGCCGAGGGTTGGTTGCGGTAGCTAGCAGGGCGGGGGTGAGCATGCAAATGCCCACATCCCGAAGACGTCCCAGAGAAGAGTTGAATCTGCAGCAGGGGGGGCCGCACGCATGAAGTTTTCATGCGACGCGGCGCGCTGGAGCATTCCACCCCTCACTTGCCAAGGCAAGAACAACTGCAGGTAGCAGTTTTTGTGGCAAAGGATGTATATAAGTCAAAGTTTCTGTTGGGACGTGGCCCGAACTTTGCGGTAGTTGCGCACGCGTTGCGTGCAAATGGCTTTCCAGACCTGAGCAGCTTTACAAGTCGAGCGCTGCAAAGTCGTCCAGCTGCGCCATGTGCGAGGCACGCGCAGGGTACGCTGCTGTCCGTTTCGAAATTTCAGCTGCACGGCTGGAGACGCAACCCAAAGTCGTCGGCAGAGCCGCGCAATCTTAGCGAAGTGTTGCCGGGACTGCTTAGTCACCGCGACCGCACCAGAGCTGAAGCTCATGGTTGTGAACTGAATTGTATTGGTGGACATCCAGCATCGTGTCTGGTAGGGGAGTTCTGGCGCTGTGTGGTCGTCATCCATGTTCGTGGCAAAAGAGTCCAAGGCATCTTTCAAGGCCAGAAGTTGTGGGCCGGCCAGCCGGTGCCAGAACTGAAGAATGTTGTTCAGGGCAAACTCACCAATGAGATGCAGGCTGGCAAGTCCATTGGCCAGAGGACTGATCTGGACGACGGTCCCAGGGTCATGGAGTCCCATGAGGACTGCTTCTTCCAAGCGCCGCCACTCAGGCTCAGAGAAGATCATACACAAGTACGAGTTGAAGACTTGTTGCTTGCTCGGCTTCAACAAACTCAACTCGGTGGTCACCTCTCCAACCATCTCAACTGTCGGGCAGCGTTGAGTGAAGTCCTCGATCTCCTGGCAGTTACGGAGAAAGTTCTCGTGGTCTAGCGCCCACTGCACGACCTGCACCGTTCGGATCCGCCCAGCCAGTGTGGCCAGCCGAAGCCAGGCACGAACTCCACCGCGCTTCACCAGCAGTTCCCCCAGCGCTGAGTCACAGCACTTGTCTTCCACCGGGTGGAGCTGCATTCCAGCTGCGATTGCTGGCAACCTACAAGCACGCTTGGCCACCAGATCTTTGGAATCTTGATGAAGGTCACGCGGGACCTCGGACACGGCGAGCTGCATCTGGCCGAGGGGGAGTGTGAACAACCACTTGAAAAGCTCTTGGATGAAGCACCGGTCAATGTGGTCTAAGTTGTCGAGCTCCGTACTGTTAGTCCACGTGAGCTTCAAGTGTGTCAACGGGGAGCCGACTTGCCTCTGCTCATCGAGCGCCTCGCGAAGCAGCATGTAGCCTGCCAAGAAGCCTGCCTGTTGAGTTTCCAGTGGCAACGTCCGGTTGGAAGATCGACGACCCGTGGGGTCCATGAATGCTCGAAAGGCAGCCTCGTAGTATCCACGATCATGCAAGTCGCGCAGCTGCACGAGTTCCTCTTGCGAGGGCGCTCGAAAATGCAGTTGCCGGGGCATGGCAACGTGAGCGGTCACAAGATTGCGCAAGAAGTTCCAGCGTGTTCTGCTGGAACTGTGTCTGTGTCTTGAGACCTGGAGTGGTCAACAGCAGTTGAAAGAGACCTTGAATATTCTGTCCTGTCCCTTGACGGGAACGCATTGCTGACCATACACCACACCAGCATCTGCGAGCACGTCTCTCCACGCTTGCATGCAAGCGTCAGGCACTGTGACACGATCACCATATAATCCCGAGTACCTATACCTATTTAAAATCGGACCCCTATTGAAATCATATCAGAAACCTTGGATGATTTTTTGTTTAAATTAGGTTCCAAGAACAACCGCAACTACCCACCTCGCTCACCTCTGTCCGCCCTGTCTATATCCACCATGACAGGCCGTGTTTACACCAGCAGGTTTTTCTTCTCACAATAGCATGGACTCAGGCAAACGCACGTGCCACCGAGGAAAGCTTTAATTGTTAGTTTAATGTAGAATCACTATTCTAATCGTTTGTAGGGGAAAAGGAAGACCTTTCGATCTGATGTTTTTTGAATTTTTGATATGAGTTTAATAGAAGGATTTTATATAAAACTTTTCTGAGTGACTTTTGGGTTTTGAAGCTCTTCCCAGGTGACCCTATTTTGGACTCCCCCGATGGCAGGGAACCCCGATTTTTTCAAAAAATGCGACCGAAGTTTCCTTATTAGAGGAGGCCTGGCATGTTTTTTAATGGGTGGATAGGATTAATACACCCTCACAAAGCA
Organism: Phenganax marumi; assembly: GCA_025400095.1. Classification (NCBI taxonomy): domain Eukaryota; kingdom Metazoa; phylum Cnidaria; class Anthozoa; order Malacalcyonacea; family Clavulariidae; genus Phenganax; species Phenganax marumi. The sequence continues at coordinate 15,147 of JAODVM010465488.1, read as the reverse complement.
GAGATCGAATCATGATTCGCCAGCACCTCCGTTCATGATTCGTTACCCCTTCTTTTAGGCTGCCCGCAAGATTGGAAATGCTGGAGATGCCTACGGATAAACAAGCATTTCTGACATAACCACCATATACAGCATTTTCAAAAAGGAGGGATCGAATCATGATTGGCCAGCACCTCCGTTCATGATTCGTTCGTCCCTTTTCCTCCCCATCCTTCGCCAGCCTCGGCGGAGAACCATCCCGCTCTTGCATGGATTAGAAAAAGATTTCTGAGATTTCTGTAGACCTTGACCATGATGACCATGTGTCTCGCTCGTCCCGGCTGGGCGGAAAATGTTCCGCCCCGAACCACCCATCCGTCCGGCGAGCGATGCCGTGACGCCTTTCTCCAAGCCACGGAAGGCCAGGACACCGTCGGCCAGGCCGATGCTTGGCCAGAAGCACCAGGGCATTCTGCAACGACCAGGCCGGAGCCTCCTGGTGTTGACACTGTTGGTGTTGCGGGTGCTCTTCAGGCGCGAAAAAGGGAGTTCCAACACCGGGGCGACATGGTGCTGCAAAGATTACACACTTACCTTCACCCTACAGTGCTCCTCTCAAGAATGCGAAGGAATGGCAGGTCCCGTAGATCGTACATACCCCTCTGGAAACCTCCACTTGTTTTGAGAAAGGAGGCTGACATCACGGAATAGTTCTCCAGATTCAAAAAACACATTGGAAACATTTATTGATTGAACATCTATCGATAACTTAAAGGTCAAAAAATTAACTTATCCACAGGATCGCCTCGAACCCCCTACATACCTCAGCACATAATGATTGATCCAAAAACACTATATATATACCAAGCAAACTAATCCAGCAACTCACGGGTATCCCTGGATTACATACCTGTATAGTTATATAAGGTAGCCTTCCATGCCAAGGATACGTCTGCGGGAGGAAAAAGAAGCATGAGATCATCTTCTGATTCAACCTGTCACCACTGTGCGGATCTTCTTTGGGATGCCTGGGATACAATGTGGGTATCCTTTCGCGTCCCTCAGAACAAACTCCTTTGCTTTTACATGGTTCCGATGCCTTCGTGAAAACGGAAAAGGCCTTGACGTTCAGCAAGTCTGCCATCGGCCGCAAGGACCAGCCCACATCGGCCGCTCGTGGCAGAAGGCAAAGTCCATTAATGTCCTTCTTACCTCATGGTCAAGGAAGTGCGATACTCAACGTAATGCGTGAGGACCCTGGATGGGACCTCATCTGCCGAAAAGAATACCTTCACCCGGCCAACCTCCCAAAGAAAAACACGGTCTGAACTTCCTGTCACCAGCTTTTGACCCGGTCTGGTTTCAAAGGATTTGAAACCCTCAGGACCAGGAAAAATAGTTAGTCTATTTGGGGGGATGTCAACCAGCAAAGTATGTTTGTATAACCACCGTCCCTTCGCGCAAAGAGAAACGAGTTTGTGAAGAGAAACGAGTCTGAGCATGTCCTCACTTATTGCGAAAGCCATCGGGAACGTTTCGGCCATTGGGGTGCTCGAGTTGATTAAAAGCGTGAAAATCCGGACAGTTTGGACATGTGCAAGCAGGCATTTCCATCGATTTTGCAAGTGTTCTGCTTGAGTGTTCTGCACAGTTCTAGCAGCACGCGCCGTCGGCGCGGATCGAGGCAGATCAAATCTAGGAAATTGTATGGAAAAAACTTGAAAACTCATGAAAAAAAAACAATATCACTTCGCCCCCATCCCGACCTCCAACACCGCCAACAACATCCAAACAGCCAAAAAACTTCATCCGGCAGCTCTCGAAATCGACACCCTCCACCATCCCAGCCTCAACTGCCAAGGCGCCTGGAGCGCCTTGCCTCACGCGATCGCGCTCGAGATTTGCGCCACCGCCTGGCGACGTACCGGGGTCGGTGGTTCCGGTCGAACTGCTCGGGCGCAACCGGAAAGCAGAGGTCAGTGGGTGCCACTTGGGCACGAGCCAGGAGCGGCTGAAACAAGGGTGCAAAGCAGCCAAGAGTTAGTAGTGACAACTTAAGAAGTTGCATGAAAACAGGTTGCTTTGGCCAGGATTGATCTCAACAAAGACAATCCATATATGAGATCACATTGTGAGGGATGGTCAAGTGACCAAAAACTGATCTGCTTCCCCAAAGCTCGTGGTCAACTCCACCAGCGGATCGACGGCACAGGGGCGTGCTCTTAGACAACTGTCCTGCCCTGTGGATGCCACGAATCTCCCGCGCCTCTGCCAAGCAGCTCTGGCTGGCATCCGCATTCCCGAAGAATGCGCGGAACTCCTCCTCGGTGTTGAAGTGCTTCCTCAGAGCGCTGTGTCAACAGATCAGTGTCACAACGCTCACTCTAGAAGGCATGAATGCCTCCAGTAGCTTCTTGCAACGCTACTAGTAGCTTCTTGTACTAGCTTCTTGTTACTAGTAAGAATGCTCCTAGTAGCGATTCCATGAGCCGCCTCGACGAGACGTCGGCCCTAAGAGAAAGCTCTTTCGAAACCCTCACCCACTCGTGTTCGCACCGTTCGGCGCCGTTCGCCAAAGCCATCCCTCTTTCCAACTCTCCCAGGGTCAAGACACCACGGCCTGGGCATAAATTGTTTCTCCGCAACGTGTCTGTAGCCTGATGTTTGAGGCAAGAAGATCTTGACTCCCAAAGCAAGAGCACTCCTCTCCCATGTTTGGGCTAATTATTAACCCTCCACCTAGGATCTCAACCACCACCAACACTAAATGAAATCGGGCCCCGGGTTCAACACCCATCACCCCACGACTGGAACATGAATGAATTGCTCGACGTCAGAGCAAAATTATCAAATGGCTTACACGGGCATCTGAGCTACCTAGAGCAATTCTGGTAGCAAAACTGAGCTGGCGACCTTATGGGCGCAAGCATCCCTCGGCAAGGCCTGGAGCCATTAAGAAAGCAGATTCCTGTCACATCATCTGAAAACAATTTAAAAGCATTCGGTTAGACAAAAGCGTCCGGGCGAGGAAGCTTCTTCTCGACAAAAACAAGTTGACCAACGGAATCGACGTGCCATCCAGCTCCCCTTGCTCATATTAAGGCAAATCTAGCTTTTGGTCAAAGCAAAGTCATCTCCGTGCCGGGAAACCTCATTTGAGGTTACCGCTGCATCATCAGCAATGCTCATCGTCCCGGAAAGGATCGAACAGAGCGTTCAAATGCTTGCACCGGCTCTCCTCAGCACTGTGCAGGACTCGGGCAAGCATCGTCGCTGTCTCAATTTTGCTCTGCACGTCTACGTCTCTCTCCGCTATCCCTGACAGCGCTTTACCTGCAAAGTGATGGTAATTGTACTTCACAAAGGCCAAACCAGCTAACACTGAGTACCACTTGTAAGAAATGTACTGGGACGATGTGGGGAGATAGGTCAACAGGCAAGCCCAGTACCTCTCAACTGGAATTGTCCCAGACTGGACTGGGATGGCGGCTGCCCGGGTCGCCTCAGCAGCTTGCTTCCAAGCAAAAAACCCTTCGACCCGCAATGGTTTCCTCATGCGCTTGAAGTGACCCCGAACTTTGGTGTTGACAGCGCATACTTTGCGCGTCCAAAATGCCTTCTGCCGATCTCGTAGGATGCGCTTCCTAAAAGTAGCCTTGTGGTGCACACAGCGAGACCACCATCGCAAAATGCGTCGGCTCTGAACACGAAATTCTTTCTTACTTCTGTAGTTCCATCTCTGTAAGGTTGGATGAAGGTCATCCTGTCTGCCGAGGACCCGCAGCAGGGTAGAGACGACACATCGGGGAGGCTGTCGGCCATACAGTTCCTGCCACGTAGTCGCTTCTGTGACATAAGGTTGCTGCAAAAAGGCGTGGACTTGCTGGAGAGTGCTCTGCCCGCATTTCTCCTTACCCTTCGCACCATCTGAAATGAGGAGCTGCAATGCTGACCTGGCTTCCTGCAGGGCACATCCAAACATCATTACATTGAAGCGTTGGCATGGATGTGCTATATATTAGATGGTTCGTGAAAGTTACCACATTGCTAACATGTCCTCCGGCAATTCGCACATGGAGCTTTTGTCACTGGCATAGGACGCATGCGGGGGACTTGGCAAACTCAACCTCTCCATCAAGTCTCGGTGAGCGCTCAGGAAAGCATGGGCATCAGTTGATTTTGTACTCACCAAACGTCGCAAGGCGAAGCAATCGTGTGCAGGATCACCTGTGATCCTGCGCAGAAATCTGCGTCTTATATGAACAGATTGTTTACTTGCAGAGACACAAAGTCTGCGAGTTAATTGCGGTCACACGCCCAGGAAGCACAAGAACACACGCAACATACAAGGGACTGAGTAACAAGACCACACTTGCTCAATTGTGGACGAGCTGCAAGGTAGGGCAGTACTTCTCTGCTGGCTCTGCTGACTGCGCCTCTGCCTGGGGTGTCTTGGCGGACACCGACAGCTGCGGCTCTGCCAAGCTGGTGTAGAAGGACTGCAATTTGAGTCGATGTTTTCCATAGGTGTCTGTCGCGTGGAAAGCTGGGTATACCGCCTGTCCCGGCAGGCCAGCCCGCTTCCTGTTGCGCGCCAAATCAGGGATCAATTTGGCCAGGTCCTCCTTCAAGACAGGCCATGTCTCGCTTGCCAGGGCAGCAGGCGGGCGGAGCAGAGCCCCATCAACACCACACCACGCATATATGACACTGGGAGGTGTTCCGTCAGCGACGCGAATACGCGCAGCCACTTTGTAGTGACCATCTCCCCGTATTGCTGAGCCACTGTACACATGGACATGTTCTTCAATATGTCGGATTAGTCCAGGCAAGTAAGATAGCAAGGCTTCCCGCAGCATGAAGCGCAAGGAGGACAGGCGTGGAATGGAATCGATGGCCCATAGAGCCCTCTCCGCGTGATTGATGTAGATGGTATTGGCCAGGTAGAGGTCTAATATGAACCGTTTGACCGCGGCGGCGTTGAAGGTCTCCCCGAATTTGCCAATGATAAGTTGCAGGAATCTCTTCGTGAAGAAAACATGGGCTTGCTTCGCGCACTTAGCAACCAAAGTGCCCGGAAAACGATTCTGTATATCATTGACCTTGACAGGAAAGTAGAGCCCGCATGCAAGGCAACGCCATGGCCGAGTATCCAAAACTATGGGCACCGGCAAATCTAGAATGTACCTGCTCGCGTGGCATTTTCTCCGCAGCACCACGATGCCTTTCCTCTGGCCATGCTTTCCACAAGGGCCATGCTGAATTGCGAGCAAAGGCTTGACCCGCGTGGCAGGCTGCACACCTGCAAAATGCACCGTTTCTTGTGCTTCGCACTCCGAGGCTTGACAGGGGTCCACCAAGGGAGGTATAGGTGCACACTGCCCGGTCTCCTCCAGCTCGCGTCCTTGACGTGAACCTGCGACAAAAGGGGAGCCCAGACACACAAAACACAGGAACGCATGGTACCACATAATTTTGGAAAACATCAGGAGCCCTGCATGCCATCAAGACAGGGGGCCCTGCCTTCAGAGTCCACTTGCTCGCTTGCATCCGCGGGGGCGTGAACCCTGGACTCCACACGAAACAGCAGCCTTCCCTTCCTGAGGTTCCTTTTTTCCAGCACCAACACCTCCTGGCCCACTCTGCGCAGGGTCTGCTGCGGACAGCTGAAAATTTGCTTCCGGAAAGCTGAGTATGAAGCGCTATCCTCGCCTTGACTAAGGGGCAGAACATCAGTCATGAGTCTTTTCTTTCTGGTGTCTAGGTATGTGCCTACCACGTAGACAGGCTTCCCTTCGTGTTCTGCAAAGAGACCGCTTTGCGGCCGCTGGGGCTCATGCAGTCTGCAAGGCTCATGAAAAAGGTGCATCTGTGCCAAGTGCAGCTGTCGATCCCTGGTCCTGCCAGCAGCCAAACGGTGTGACAAGGGCATGACCGAGCCATTCCGTTGCAAGGGCTGTTCCAGCGTAGCTGCTGGCTCATTGGCATGGCACCGGTTAGCTTGTCTCTGTCTGCTGCTTTTGGGCTTTGACCGTTGCCTGGGGAAATGCCTGCGAGGTCGAAGTTCTGGTTCTGTCCACCCACATGGCCGTTTCCTGGGCAGCCGCTTCGGCCAAGCCCTGGCAGCAGGCCGCACTGTTCGATTCGGCAAAGCCAGTGGCGCTGCAGGCTCCCAACGTTGGCGAGGTATCCATTGAGCACATCCTTTCCGGGCTTCCGCAGGTATCACCCAGGTGGCATCAAGGCCGCTAACGTTTTCGAGAAACCATGCATGGGCTGACTTGAAACCACTTTCCATGACCTCTTGTCGAATTGGCTCCGAGGCCATCTGCTCAGGCGTCAACTGACGAGCTGATGTCAGGCGCGCTGTGCCCACCACTCGCCCTGTCCGTGCCTCGGCAAGGAACACCAAGCCTCTGACGCTGGTGCTATGCGGCTTCACCAGGCAATTCACCTCGCCCTGCAAGAGTCGCTGCGCCCATACCGGCTGCACAAGCAACGCGCGGTCCGGCTGCGACATGCGAGCTGCCGTGTCACCACACCATTTGGCTCAGTTCATTGCTATGGTGCTTCTCTCTGCGCCTTTGATACCGAGCTAGAAGCTGCAGCTTAAGGAACGATCTGCAAGTGAACTAACAAAGTCTGAGGCAGTGACATTGCCCTGTGCTAGAAACATACTACACTGCTATTCTCTTCTTGCAATTTCCTACCCAGCCTGATACGCGTCGGACCGACGCTGCATCTGGCTTGCTGCAGCGCTCCGACCTGCCAAGTTAGAAAGCTGCGGCACGGGAGCTGTCACGTCACCACACCTATATATCTTGGCCAGTTGCAGACCCCCTAGCTTTGCGTAGGACCATCTCGCGCGTTTTGTTGTAGATACTGGAGGAGAACCAAGCAGACGTAGCTAAAGCCGGTCGAGACCCTAGTTTTGAGTTGCAGCTTTTGTCCCCAAGCCTGATGTTCCGTACTGTCCACGCAGTCGTCAAGCACCACTTAACGGAGTGGACAGTTGCATAGCGAAAGGACCACGCATCCGCATGTCACCCCAAGGTCAACGGACCCCAAGCACCCGCTAGTCAAGCCTTCATCAGCTCCTCAATACTGAGAGGCCATCGCAATCATCTCTTCAACTTTGGCCACAGCAGCGAGGTGACGGAAACTTACAAGACCAAGTCTGAGAGTGATGGGGCGTCTGCCTCCCAATTTGCTCAGAAACATGAAACGGATCAGGGGTGCCACAGTGAGGCCGATCGGTCAATTGCCGGAAATCTTCGGGATGAGAACACCGTCCACAATTTTTATCACATGGCTCACGGACAGCCTGCACCTCCAGACATTGGTTGCCTGAAGAGGTTCAACGTTTTCTTCACCATGCGTAGGCCCCAAGACCCTATAAACTCCTGCCACAGGCACCCAGCACAGAGATTGACATTCTTGAGTCCTTTTGGGCGCCTATAGTCCTTGAAGCTGTGAGGGGCTTCCGTGACCAGCATGGGGACATGTCGGCCGCACGGACCCAGAAACTCATGCGGCGACGTCTCAACTTGATCTTGATCCCAAGCAAGTGTGGACATCATGGATCCCACTTGCATGGATCCGACAGCTGCAAATTTTGGCTGACCTGCGAGATCGCATGGAAGCTCGCGTCCATGGAGGCACGCATGGCGCAGGACTGCGGACCCCAACAGGGCTCCAAGAGGACGGGCAAGAAGAACAAGAGGTCACGCCGATGAAGTGGATCATCACTGCACCATAGTGACCACGGACCTGAGGAACATTTTGCAAAACAAACCAAGGCAGCGCACCAAGAAACGAGTCGTGCCCCGCGAGGAACAAGACACAAAGACCGAACGCAAACATCATGTCCACGCGTTGCTTTCAACAGGCTGGGCTGATCCAGTGGGCCACGGTTGAAGCGCAGCCGAAAGCTGGAGTTGGTGAACATATATGTATCAGCTCTGCTTGAAATATTGCGCTTGCATCCGGGTCTCGATTGTCGATCGACTCTGGCACTCGTCTCTGCGCCCTTGGTCCGGAGCTAGGGGCTGCAGCCTAACGAACGATCAGCAAGTGAATACCATCAGTGCTAAAAAGATATTCTGGCACTGCTGCAACGGCATGGAAAAATTACTGTAATAGATAATAAACCAGTCACACAATCACACTCATGCTGGAAGCGAACCGCAATTTGTCCTATCTTCTTTTCCATATTCTGCTGCAGTCGCAGATGCACACCAGCAGACTTTCAAAATTTGAACCTCAGAGGCTCAAAGATGCTGGGTGTTGCGCTTGCGGGCCATCCGGAATCATTCCCATGAGAAAACAGGTATCTGCATACGATGCACACATCTATGACGTCATATATGGTGGCTTTCATAGTTGTGCCCGCTGGCCTTCTGCAAGCGCGATAATCTACGCCCTTGGTGACGTGAATGGCATACTGCGGCCCTTCATGCGTCCACACAGGGGAAATTTTCCATGCCAATCTTCAACTTCCTGACCCACCCGGTCGCCTCATCATTTCCCACAATCTCCGACCAAGGCCTCTTGCGAAAGGTCAAAACTTCGTGTCCACCAACTCCAGCCTTCGGCTGCGCTTCATCCGTGGCCCACTGGATCAACCCAGCCTGCTTCAGCCGCTTGGTAGCTGAAAGCAACAGCTGGACATGGTGTTTGCGCTCGGTCTTTGTGTCTTGTTCTGGGTTCGCTGGGCGCGACTCCTCCCCCTGCTGTTTCTTGGTGCGCTTCCAGCCCCCCAATCGGCTAAGTTTGTTTTTCAAGATTTTCCTCAGGTCCTTGGTCACCACGGTGTCTGATGTGTCTGATGTTGCAGTGATGATCCACTTCATCAGCATGACCTCTTGTTCTTCTTGCCCGTCCTCCTGCGGCCCTGCTGGGGTCCGCAGTTCTCCAACATGCATGCTTCCATGCGAGCTTCGAAACGACTTCGTATGCCGCTGCAGCGCAGCAAAAAATTCCAGCTGTCGGATCCATGAGTGCAGCGCGTACTGCACGTCGATGATATCCACGCTTGCAGCCACTTGGTTGGGATCAAGTTGAGACATCGAAGCCAAGAAGCTCCTCATTTTGTTCACGCAATTTGCCCACCGGAGAATGTCGGTGTCGGCGTACATGAGTTTCTGGGTCCATGCGGCCGAAATGTCCCCATGCTGGTCAAGGAAGTCCCTCACAGCTTCGAGGACTACGCGCACCCACTGGCGAGCGAAAGGGCTCAAGGTAATGATGTCAATCTCTGTGCTGGCGGTCTGCGGCATTCTCGCCGCGAGCCAAGCCATCAAGTCGTGCAGGAGTTTGGAGCTCGCCTGCGTTGACTGCTCGGGAGAGTCTTGGGGCATGTGCGTGGTGAAGACCACGTTGAACCTCTTCACAAAACCAATGTCTGCAGCAGTGCCACCAGTGAGAACCTCCACGGTTGCTGGCACCTGTCCGTGGACCAGGTGATAGAAACTGTACACGATGTTGTTGTCCCGAAGATTTCCGGTGATCGATCTATCGGCCTCGCTGTGACACCACTTATTGATGTGGTTTTTCTGAGCAAATTGGGATGCGGGCACTCCATCACTCTCAGACTTGGTCTTGTATGTTTCCGTCACCTCGCTACTGGATAGGCCTGTGCGACCAAAGTTGAACAGGTTGTTGCGGTGGCCTCGCAACGTACCAGTGCCGCAAAAACTTTGGCTGGCCTGGGCGTGGGCCGGAATGGCGTCGCCTCCCAAGAGCTCACTTGTGAGGAACTGATGAAGGCTTGACTTACGGGCACTCGGCGGGGCTCCGAAAAAAGCTGGGATGCATGTGGTCCGTTGATGCATCTCTTGGGGTGACATGCGGATGCGTGCCCCTTCGCTATGCAACCACCCAACGTTAGCCATCAGGCCCTGGCACAAAGCCTCTGCGGACCAGCCTTGTTGCTTTGCGACTGTGCGGACAGCATGGAACATCGGGCTTGGGAGCAACAGCCGCAACTCAAACCTGGGATCTTGCCCGACTTCACCTACGTCTGCTTGGTTCTCCTCCACTATCTGCGTCAAAATGCACGAGATGGTCCTATGCAAAGCTTGGGAGTCTTGACAATTGGTAAACAAGTCTGCAGGCTCTAGGATGGCAGACAGCTCTTCGAGAGCTGTGACACCATGGAGGCGGTCTGCCAACGTACTCACCGGATCTGGTCGGCTGTCAGACGCAGCCACTTCACGCAGGCGCAGCTCAAAGTTCAACCGCGCGCTACCTGTGACTGGACTGTTGCCGGTCGGCTGAGTCAGCGGCATGTCATCTTCTGGGCTAGAGCCCTGAGCACTCCTGACAACGTCGCGGTCACGGGCCGGCGGCGTGCCTAGAGCGCCCTCGGCCTCTGGAGTCGCCGGAAGCTCACCTTCCATCGTGCACTGGGGATTGCGGACTCACCGCTATGACTACCTATGTCTCTTGTGTGAGCAGGGGCTGCAAATACAACATGCGTTCTGACCCCATGTCTGCAAAAACAGTCTCTGAACGTGAGCTTTCTACTCCTGACTTGCATCTCGAACTAACATCTGTGCGCTCGGAGGAAAAGCGTAGCAAAGAACCTGCAAAGTGAGCTCTCCCGTGCCAATTCGCATCCTGGCCGGAACTGGACATTCAGTGGTCAGAATTGTAATCCAAAGCCAATCACCTTTTTGTTACAGAGTTCTGCACTGCATCTTCCTTGGCTCCACAGATTTAATCCGCCCCCATTGTCATGGCTTGTGTACATTTATGTACTACTCTACCCAACCAAGCGGGGAGCAGAAAAAAGGCATTTCCACTTACAAACCTCGAAGCTGGATCTTACAGGCCTGCAACCTGACTCTCAAAGAATCCAAGCGCTACATAGCACTCAAGCATCTGAGGGAAAGCTCGAAGAACTATGTATTGAGATCTGTTGTCTAGCCGTATATTTTTTCCGATGTATTCTCCTGCCTCCTCTTGGGCAGAACGGGCCATGGCCTGTCCACGACTAAAAAATGTGTGCCTTGAAGAGAGAACTTGCGAGGCTCTAGTGAGAACCCGCGAGCACACCTCGAGTCGCATATAGGTTTCTAGATGTTCGGCCTTTTGCGTAGAGAAAAAGAGTATAAATGCCTGGCCCGCTTTTCCTCCGTAGTTTGTCATTGCGTTCCTCTTGATGAAGGTGGCCAGATTGATCTTTCAATCATACCTCTACCTCATCAGTCTGTACCCCGGCATGAATCTTCTTGTCTCTGGGAAGAGTGAGTGCAGGAGAAGACCAGGTCTGAAGAGTGTCATGTAAAGAAGAAAGAGAGATCTACAGGTCTCAAGAAAAGAAAGCAAGCAATGCGTATATCAGTGGTGCGCCACTCTAAGTAATTGACTGGCGTGCCTACAACACATACTCGGAAGCGCCTACGGAAGGCTGAGCTTTCGCAAAAATACAAATCGATCATGCGAAGGCTTCTTCTGTGTGCCACCCAATAGCTTCTTATTGCTTTGCCCGACCTCTTACTTATTAACTAAGCCTGGATGCATTTAGTAAGGACTGGATGCATTCGCTACATGCTACTAAAAAGCTTGCTCGCTTGCTCGGACGCCAAATACGTCACGATTCTTGCACGAAGCTCGTTTCTTTGAAGCTGCGTTCGCACTATCTGTTGGACTCATGGATTTTTAGGAAACTTAGTTTTTCATCTAGTAGCTTCTTATTGGCTTGCCTAATAGCTTCTTACCGGGTTTACTTACTTACTTACTTACTTACTTACGTAGAAACTTACTTAATGAGCATAGCGCACTCCCGAAAAGCAGGGATCGAATCATGATTTGCCAGCATCTCCGTTCATGATTCGTTGCCCCTTCTTTTAGGCTGCCCGCAAGATTAGAAATGCTGGAGGTGCCTACGGATAAACAAGCATTTCTGACATAACCTCCATATACTGCATGGTCGCAAAGGAGGGATCGAATCATGATTTGCCAGCAGGTCCGTTCATGATTCGTTGTTCCTTTTTTCCCTACTTAGAAACCCCGTCTTAACCCCGCGGCGTCGGAAAACAGGACACCCTCCGCGTGAAGAGGTTCAACGTTTTCCGACGGTGTCTGTCGGATGGCCTCAAAGGAATCCCGCTGCTGTCTGCGGCCCGACGCTTCGCCCACCTTCCACCCGGAGCCGGGAGCGGTAGAGCTCCACGAGGAGCGCCCACTGGGTAGGTGCTGTAGTACTCGCTCGAGAGCCTGGAGTTCGGCAAGCGGACAGTCGCGTCGGAAACCGCATGGCTCTTCAATGCGTGAAGTCAAGTTTCGACAACCTCGTCCATCCAAGCCCTGATGTCACAGTGAATGCGCCAGTATCAAAAAGATGTTTAAAGGAAGTCAACCTCTGTCAGACGATGCAAAGACTACTTACTCCCTTCAATGGCAGGCAGGTACTTTAACCAACCCATTCCGATGGAAATGGTTACAATTCTTCGCAACAAAAGGCAACATCAAAGCTTCAAATCCTGGATATGCAATGGTTTGCGTGTGACCTATGTCATGTCAGACAACTATGTCTCCAATTCTATCTGCGTCCAATCTGCCCTCACAGGTACCTCTGCAAGCATCCTTGGAGACTCGGGATGCCACTGTCGTTCCGCGGGAGATCTGGAAAGGGATGTGGAGATGTGGACATGTCAGGAACTCAAACAATCTCCAAAAGTTCAAAAAAATCATCAAGTCATCTGCTTCATCGAGTCACCTACAAATCGATCAATGAAACATCAGCTTCCTGCTTAGTCCTGCGAAAATGGATGAAATATATGATGAGCATTCGAAAGTGGAGTTCTGGACGCAGCGAGCGCGCAAGCATGGGCGAGGCACCTAGGACATCTGGCTGCTTGGATCTCGAAGAAGTTCCTGCACGTAAGCCTCACATGGATCGATCTGGAAAGCTGCAACACGTGACTTTCAGAGCAGCTTCAACCTCTAGCCCTGGACATGCTCAGTCGAGCAGGAAAGCCAATATTGAAACCCTCGTCGCCCAGCACGCCTGGCTTCCCATCAGCTTGAACTAAAAGCACTACGCAACCAGCCAGAAGCCACCGAGGATACATAGGCTTAACCTCAATGACATACGAAACTCATTGGGTAACCTCAATGGGGGACCACCGGCCACCACTGACCGCCCCTCAAGAATCAAAAACGTATCGAAACGCAGTTTGGAATCCTTCTCGAAAGCAGAAAAAAGGCAATCCACGGAAAAGGTCACTTTTCAGTCGTTGAGATTCTCTTGAGTGATTGAGTTCCATTGGCCAGGGCACTGCCCAACAAAAATCCGAGCTCGCCGTTTGCGCACATGGCTCTTTGTTGGCAGCTGAGTGTATCTAACCTTGCGGAATCGTTACATACACACAAGTCCTGATGACCTCTCAAAGTCTTACTTGAGGATATGTTCTGCGGGAACCTGCGTAAATTTGGTGCGGTAGACTTGCTTTGCGGGACCGAATCTTTCATCCGTGGCTGCGCCAAAGCCATGAATTCTTTGGGTCAAGAGTGCCAATCCAAGTTCTCATACAGCTAAGCAGGACTGTGATGACAACCTGGCTCAAAAGGCAGCACAGAGCAGCACACCCAAAGTCAGCCAGCTCAACTATCCAGCTACGTGCTGTGTTCATTACATCGTTAGGATTCTCGAACCTTGAAGCGTACCACCAACAAAGTGAACAAAAGCGTCACTTGACAGCCACTTGACACCCACGTGCAACCAGAAAGCTCGCAAGCAGCTGCCAAGTCACTGGAGATTACGCAGAGTTCTTTGTGTACAATCTGTAAGATTTCTTCGTCGCTAGCTCTGCAGAACAGCATTGGTGAAGCCTTGGTCTTCTCCAGAGCTGTGTGGAGAAATCCTGATATTCTCCGGACAGAAGTAGCAGCCACTTGTCAGCCACTTGCTTGGGCAGCCACTTGCAGCCACTTGCAGCCACTTGCGTGGGCAGCCACTTGCAGCCACTTGCGGCCACTTGCAAGTGGCTGCAAGTGGCTGCAAGTGGCTGCAAAACAGAAAATCAAAATGCGCACCTCCTGCGAGCTCAATGCGAAAATCCGCGAAGCGTGAGTCGTTTTGGCATGGTTTCCAAAGACAATGATGTCGTTTCGACCTGTACTACCTGCCTGTCTAGGAAGGTCACAGCACGCTTTCCGTCATCGCCTCAGGTCGTCAAAATTGAACTGTTCGAGGCGACAACATAATGTATAGACACTTCTTTAATACCCCTCCATAGGAAGAGGTGTTTTGATCCAATTGGAGGTTTATGAATTGAGAGTCTACAATGTCTACATTACTTGGTGTGCTGGAATCTATTCCTCTTTGATTCTGTGAACCACGTGCCAAACTGAAAGAGGAGGAGGAATTCTGCCAGAAGAGGTCTGGGATGGTCTGGGTGTCGTGAGTCCTCGTCATGACACATCACGGCATTCTTCTTGCTGCATCCTTTTGAGACCACTCCACTGTAGCTGTCGATGCCCGTGGGAATTCGGAACTTTCCTCGGTCCGTGCGCTCCGCCGAAGTCCGTGCGCAACGACATTGTTGTCACCACTGCAGCTGAGCATCGGTTCTCTTGATATTTGTCAATATCCTTTTGAGGCGGAAAAACCTCAGCTACGACATTGTCACCACTTTGATCAGTTGGAAGCTGAAGGCTAGTGGCAGTATGGAGATCTTTCTTGCATTCATCACATTTGTCCTGGCTCTCAGAAACTGACCCTGTCATGCTTGGCATAGGCCAACAACCAACACAACATAAGTGCAATGATCAGAGTCTGGCCTCCAACCTAAGAGCGATGGCCTCCAACCTACTAGCCTTCTTGTTACTAGTAGTAAGAATGCTCCTAGTAGCGATGCCAGGAGCCCCTAGTAGCGTGCTTGCTCCTAGTAGTAAGGCCAGGAGCCCCTAGTAGCTTCTTGTTCCTAAGAGCGATGGCGATGGCCTCCAATCTAATGATCAACATGGAGATGTGTGAGTATGTGAGTTGAAGCCCTGCTTTAGTAGCACAATCTGTGCTGGCGGATACAAAACATAATCGTCCTAGGAAATAGGGCCAAATCGGGAATTCTCACCTGCTCCTTTCTGCTAGAACATGAAGATGTTCCTCACAATTTCTGACCTTAAAGAAGAACAGTCAGTATGAGTGACAGCAGGGCT
>JAODVM010465377.1:0-21390 GCA_025400095.1 Phenganax marumi | reverse complement strand
GTGAATTTGAATGTTGTAGCTAAATGTTCATTGTTGAGTTGCAAAGTTGATTTTTGGCGGCGATGGAACGCCATACGCGTCAGCACTGCCAACTTTTTACGTACTTCTGCATGTTGAAAAGTTTGAGTAAAACTGTGTGTATTACGCGTTAACATCCTCAAGTTTCGGAGGGTTAAAAGTTAAGTAGGGAATAATGATAAACTTCAAAAACTCTTTTAAATTCGACTTTGAAAACTGCGCGTTTTTTTTCAGGTTCTCTGGCTTTTTTGCTGTAACTTTTGATGGAAACAGAAGAGATTTTGGAAGATTTTAAGGGAGAGCAGTTTGAAGTGTTTAAGAGGATTTTAAAACGGGAGAAAAAGTTGGAATTAAAACGTAAAATTTCGGCTTCGACGTTTTGATGCACGTCAGCGTTGCCATAACATTTCTGTTGACAAGTCTCGCTCAGCAAGCCGCAGTGATTGGCCAATGGTGCGTCGCGCTCGTGTCACGTGAGCATGGGCAAAGCAAGTTCCCTCGGCACGTCATGATGGGAAAATGGCGGATTCGAGTTCAGGTGAACCTTCTAGGGCAAGTAACGCTCTGTTCAAGCGACAAGAACAACTACAGCGATGGAAGACAAGCGAAACGGCAAGGGAACCTATCGTTAAGCCGACGAAGCGAAATAAATTGAAATTTGATGACGGCACTGTGTTTTTATCGGCCGTTTCTGCCGGCGACTTGGACGAAGTGAGGAAGCTCTTGCAGAAAGGTTCCGATGTAAACTATCAAAATATAGACGGTGTTACTGCTCTTCATCAGGTACGAGCTGCCAAACGTGTAGAGTTGAAGCCATCCTTGTGGCATCTGATGTTTTAATAGCCTTCTCTTCTTCGTACACGCTCACAGACGATTTGACAAACCGATAATAGTTTGCAATTGCATTCCGAATTCAACTTCTATCACTGCCCAAAACTGGTGTTGAAAAAACGTAGTTCTACTCATCCAGCGAAGCTGTTTCGAAGCTCAAATACTACATATATGTACTTGGAGTAACCGTCGGACTGTCATCTTTGATTTGAGAGGTGATTTTAAGGAAAATATGCACGCGATTTCGGGCACATATGAGACAAACGTCGGGCTAGTTTACGAGTTATTTTCATGGTCATAAATGCCTGTTCACGCCTAGAATTTCGCTATTATATTTTCGATTGTCGCCTCAAATTTCCG
Organism: Phenganax marumi; assembly: GCA_025400095.1. Lineage (NCBI taxonomy): Eukaryota > Metazoa > Cnidaria > Anthozoa > Malacalcyonacea > Clavulariidae > Phenganax > Phenganax marumi. Next base: position 20,181 of record JAODVM010465377.1, on the reverse strand, counting down.
CTATAAACCTTTCAACTAGAATAAATCTGTGAAAGATAGCAAAAGTGCCTCAAACCGGCGTCCTGGACGAAAAATTGTGGCTTTTGGGCCTTCGGGCCGAACGTACATTTTTGAAGTGTCGGCATGAATAATTATTAAATATTATGCGAATAGTTTGAGTTTCTTTGCGAAATTGATGTGTGAATCGCATGTGTGTTCAGCGATTTTTCATGTTCTTTAGGCCTGCATTGATGAAAATTATGAACTGGTCGAGCTTTTGGTACAAAATAAAGCAGGTTTGGAAATTCGCGATAATGAAGGCTGGAGTGCGCTACATGCAGCAGCTAGTTCGGGAAATTTAGACGTTACCGAGTAAGTATAGAAGCCAGATTTCGTATGAAATCCACACGCTATGTTATGCACAAATCTACACTTTTTGTGCAAAATTTAGCCGGTAGAAATTTGTAAAAATAACTCAAGAAAAATAGTCACGTAACATACATTTTGTTCGCAACAATTTCTCGCTGGATAGCTACGGAAAAAGCTTGGATCTTAAGCCAAATTTTGTGAGGAAAAACATTGCAATGCTTTGTTTCGAAATGAAGACTATTTGAGCTGAGAATCGACGGCGATCGGGGCTGATTCTTGCAAAATTTTGGTCAATTCATGATCACACGTGCTACAAGTTGTCGATTTCACTACGCAAAATTAAATGTTAAATTTGTAACATTTAATATTTGTAGTAAACCGTTCCAAAACGAATTCGATCCGCGATCGTGTCGAATTTCAAAACATCTATGTAGCATTTTTTCCTCTGCCATTTCTTTTTGCGTTACGTTTGCAGAATCGTGAAAGTGTAATTGGTGTTTCGCTTTGCCATCATACTGTTCACAATTTCACTTTTTGCATCAATATTTAAGCCTGGTTTCCATATAAGCTATGATTGTTGCTCATTGTTTTTTGCTGTCGCCAAAAGAAAGGAAACACCAGAAACAGAAGAGCTGTTTCTTGTATTTCTTCGCATTGTTTTTCCTTATTTTGGAGATAGAATCAGATCTATCTCAAAAACAAGAAGTGATAAGCTTTTTCTCTTGTTGTAGATGCTTTTTTTGTCAGGTTTCTATGTCAGTTGTTTTTGTCAAACGTTAAGAAAAACACTGAGCAACAAATAAAGGCTACATGGAAACCAGACTTGATGTCATGTGTGTGTTGTTTTTGTATAAGACCAAAGTGAAATAGATCATCAGTTTTCTTGCCTGTGGCAGGCTATAGTACAGCTGTGATAACAAGATTTGGCAAAATCTAATTTATTTTCTAATGGATTTGCAAGCGTTACAACACTGCTTGACACTGACTGATTCCTGCCTGTCTGCCATATTGTAGCCTACTATTTGCACTTGTAATAGTATGTGGTGAAGTTTTAATGACAATTCCTTGGTGATGTGAAGATCTTTGAATAGTTTGAAGTCTTATTATGTGTCTTCATTACCTCATATTCTACTAATACTGAGGCTTGGTGTTATTGTCACACTTGTAGCCAGTGTAAAAGGAATTAGTGCAGTACTATTTTAGAGTAGAAATTTAGTGCATTGGCTCCTTACAGGATTACTAGAAAGAGAACTCACTGGAAGTTGCAGTTGGGCCTTAGTTTATGAGTGGAATTATCAAGCATTAGATAGAGTGAAATATTTAGTAAGAGTTCCCTGAGCTGTGCTCTCACTTTATGGGTTAAAAAGAGAAATTGGTAGTACATTATTTAACCTGAGTGCATACAGTACATTAATGTACAGTACATACATACATAATATACAGTACATACAGTACATTAAGTTCATTATTTAACCTGAGAGCAGCGTAGATGAGTCAATATTCTTTGCCAGCGGCAAAATGCTGATCAGAACTGAAGTATGATTTTTGCTCAAACAGATTCCTGGTAGAACATGGCGCTGATATTGCCGCAGTCAATAATGAAGGAGAGCTGCCGTTGGACCTGGCAGAAGAAGAGGAGATGGAAGATTACCTTCAAGGGCAACTGCGCAAAGCAAGTGAGTGCATGATTCACAGGTGTATTGGGCATTTCAGTTAGTACGACCCGAAAATAGTACTGTCCACCAGAGCCGGAGTTTGTTGAGCTCTGGCGGTAGTCCAGCAGCACTTATTTGTGCTGCAAACTACTGTCAGACTTTGGTAAACATCTGACTAAATTTGAAAAAATGTCCGACCAAAAAATACTCGGAGCACTGCACCATTAGTATAAAAAAATTAAATTAAAACAAACTTAGTGCTTCCACTTTGAAGTGTGAAATTTCCATGAAACTTTGAATTTTCATGAATTTGCTGGAGCAGGAAATTTTCAGCCAGAGTCAGAGTTTGTTTCCCCGGAGCTGGAATTTTTTTGGCTGGAGCTGGAGCTGGAGGTGAAATACCTGGAGTTTGCACAGCATTACCTGAAAAAAGTGATCCCTTTCCAGAAACTGGCATGTTGTGGCTTATCTAATACAAGGTTTTGTGGAAACACCACGTAAATTTATTTATGCCGAGCTTTTGGTCAGTAAGCCTGGACCGTCATCAGTGCAAAGCCTAAATTTACATGGTGTTTCCACAAAACCGTGTATTAGATAGTTTATCATCATGAAAACGTTCAAAGAACTTATGTTGTGGCTTGTAGCAAAGAAACTTGCTTGTGTTTGTTGTTTACCCCAGCAGAAAAGGGGAGTTCACTTCAGGCTTGATACATCTCAAGATTTGCGATAATTACTGCCAGTGTATTCCGTACTAAAGGCTGCTATAGAAAAACAGTGATTTGTATCATACTTACCGTATTCTCTCTATTAAGCCCCTGGCAGGGGGGGGGCTTATTCTTTTCAGACCTTTCTGAGGGGGGCTTATTTAGTTATCCATAAAATCTTAGATAATTTTCTGCAAAATGGAAGGTATTATTACATTCATAGTATCATAAAAAAAAAATACACAGCAGCACAGCAGCAAGTTTTAAAAGGGGGACTTAATAAATTTCTTCCTCCTAAAAAGGGGGGGGGCTTATTAGAGAGAGGGGGCCTTATATGCGAGAGGGGCTGAGTAGAGAGAATACGGTGTTAAAAAATTTTTCTATCTCAGATGTTGATGTTAAAGCTGCAAGGGCAGAAGAAGAGAGAATTATGGAGGAGGATGCGCAGTCTTGGTTAAACAAGGGAAAGATTACAGAGGAAAAAGATCCACTGACAGGTTGCCAGTAGTGTATGACTGTCTCTACCATAACTGCTCCACACCAAAAGTTGTAGCTTGTTATGTTGACATTGTAAAGCCCTGGGCAAACTAGGCAACATTGTTGTAGAAACATTGTTTCCCGCCAATGTTTCGTCATGTTTCCAAAGGTGGGCAAACACTGCGAAACAATGTTTCCGCAACAAAAATCGCACTTGGGAAAGATAAAATGTTTTTGAATTTAATAGGAAACATTTTTGTTTCCCGGGAAGCAAATTTTGTTTGTTTCCACAGGCGGGCAAACAGGGAAACATTTGAGGAAACATCGCGAATCACAAATGTTTCCGCAACAATGTTTCCTAGTTTGCCCAGGGCTTAACGCTATGCTGATGCTGAACTTCATCAGCTTTAAAACTTTTTTTGATTTGTCTAGGTGCCACAGCACTTCACGTTGCTGCGGCAAAAGAATATACAAAAGTTATCAGGTATGTCAAGTCTACATACTGTAATTATTAGAATGAACGCCGCGTCGTTTATTGAAGTGTTGGCGTTCAAGGTGGCGGTTATTCGAGAGCGGCGTTTATTCAAGGGCGGCGTTTATTGCAATTCTTGCAACAACAACTGTAAATATATTGTTTAATTAAAACTCAGCTAAACCAAGTTTAGCACTCAACCCAAAAAACTAAGAATAAAATTCATATTTTTTATATATTCATATAAATATTTGTAGATATTGAACTATCCACTGTCTTATAATAATATTATAATCACTGGAGTAAACGCCGCGGTTTTTATTAAAATTTTGGCGCTTAAGATCCGGCGTTTATTCGAGGAAGGCGTTTATTTGAGGGAGGCGTTTATTCGATTAATTGCGGTGTATTCTAGCTCATGTACATGTTCTCACAATTTACCCATTAAGCTGGTCTTGCTTATAGAATTGTCAGGCTTTAGACGAAGGAAAGTAGGTGCACTAAATAGTTGTCTTTTTTCCCCAGTCTTCTCCTGCAAGCGGGCGCTGATCCCAATGCAAAAGACATTGATGAATGGACTCCTGCGCACGCCGCTGCTCACTGGAGTCAGAAGGAAGCAAGCAAGTTGTTAGCAGATTATGGCGCTGACTTTACGCTTCGAAATCACGTGGTGAGTGTGAAATTTATGGATTAGGTATGTACGCAAGTGTCAAAGTCCGGCTTTTGCATACATCTCCTTGGACAATTGAGTTTTATGAAATACCGTTGTCTTGTGACTGGGTGACGCGAGCGTGGAGCATTGCATTTATATTAATAGTAATAATAATAATTTAAAATTTATACAACGCTTAAATTATATAAAATATTCCAAAGCGCTTTACAACTATTAGGTAATTATTTGTAATGCATACATACAGCTGAAAGTTAAGAATATGTATTTAACATAACTAATAATATCCGTAAAATCTAAAAACTAGAATCGATGGCTTTCTTGAAAAGGAAAGTCTTTACTCACTAGTCAATGAAACATAATGAAAAAACAAGGACAATTTTTCATTATATTTACGTCAGCAATGCAACTATTTTGTCCCCGTTGACGCTTGCTATATTATAAAGTAATTATTTACTGGAGTCTAGGGAAAACATTGACTTTTTCTGCAAAGCCCAGGCCAATGGCAAGCAGTCAACGGGCCACGAAAGTCGCTGTTTTCCTCGGTCTAGGTAAATAAGGGTTAAATATTTGACACTATGAGACTGAGCTGTCATTTAATGAGTTAACAAATCTACTGGCCAACTTCTCTTGTTTATCTGATGAGTACCAGTGGAATTCAATGTGTTCTATGTAATCTGTCTTTGTCCAGATCATTTTGGTCAACGCAATGAGGCTCTAAGGTTAACGTTTGTGATTTTGAACGGTTTATGCCAACCCAGGCGTTTCCTCGAAATGAATCTTCAACTCTGTTTCATATTCAGGGGCCTCAGAGATAATGCGCGCGGCCTGGGGCAGGTTTTTTGTTCGGGAATTCTATGACGTCATCTTTTCCGAGGAGTACGGTCCAAAATAGAAATTGTCTGAAGCAAGTGCCAAGCGGTTTCGTCGACAGCCTGAATCTTAGCGGTTTAAACGTTTTCCTAGCTCGACTTCAAGTCTCGCTCGTGCAGTTTGTGCGATGAATATCATCACTGCTGTCTCTTAATATTACTTATGATACCATTTTTTCCCTTTAGACATCAATTTCGTAATTATTTTTCCTCCAAATGGGGCCCCTCGTTATTTGGGGCGCCGGGGCAATTTGTCCTCTCTTCTCCCCCCCACCCTTCTCCCCTCTCGGCGGTGGTGTTTATATTATCTTGAAAGGCCAATCACAAACGTCGTACCGTTTAGAAACAGTCGTATCATTGATGTAAATAAACATTGCTATCTTTATTTTGTTCTATAGGGCTTGACTCCTCTGGATTTGGCTGAACCTGACATGGAGAAATTTTTAGAAGAATTGAAGAAAAAACAAATGGAAAAGCCAAAGATAAACGTTAGTAGCGAAGCTTATTACATTCGTGGCAATAGAAGCCTTCCCTAAAATGTTCACCTGCTCTTCCCTAAAATTTTGAAAACTTCATCAAAAAGTTCCGAACTTCAATGACCAATCAAATTTTATGATTCTTTTTGAGCAATTTGATTGATCAATAGAACAGGAAGATAGGAACATTTTGATGAAAAGTTCAAACTTTTAGAGAGGAAGTCCACGAAGTTAGGAAATGAACTGGTTAACATTTCTGAGGACAGTTCTATACACCACTTCGACGAACCAGTCCGTGTGGACTGGAGATGAGTTTGGGGGTGAAAATTATAGATACAAAACCTGTCTAGGTTGTTTTTTTTTGGTACAAATTGTTTTTGTTGTATGTTTTTTGACTCCATATGTACGCTTAGCAAAAAATTTTTGCGATAGGAGAATTCTATATACGTTTTCTATGAATAATTTTCACCCCCGAACTCATTCCCAGACTTCACTGACCAATTTGTCGAATTGGTGTATTGGCACGACAGTATTAGTAAGTCCAACACTCAAAAGACTTTTAATGTTTTTCGTTTTATAATTTTCACAGATTCTTCATGTGGCTTGAATGGTTTTTAATCGATTAGTCCTTCCTTCTATTTAGGCAATTACTCCTTCTATAAAAACCCTTGGTTCCACTGGTCATCCGCCTCTTGCAAGAAGGTACGGGACTAAGATTGAGGCAGCTAAACGTTTTCTTGTTTGTATGAACGCCGAATCGGCGAGCTTTTTGTCGCAACTCATTCTTTCCTTCTACGAGGAATTGTGGTCTATGAAAACCACCTTAGTTCTGACTGCCCCTGTTGCTGGCGATCATAAGTGAATGGAATATTATATCTGTCAGAAGTCATTTTCTTTTTCAACGACCGCCGGCAATAGACACATTTGGCTAACACTTATTTAGACCCGATTCACAACTTTACATACTCCATATGCCTAGTTACTATTGTTCTAGATCTCAGAAGCAACAAATTTTACAAAGATACCGTATTCTCTCTATTAAGCCTCTCGGAGGGCTTATTCTTTTCAGACCCTTTTGAGCGGGGGGCTTATTTAGTTATCCATAAAATCTGAGATATTTTTTTGCAAAATATAAGGTATTATGTTCTTGGTATTATAAAAAAACAAAATACACATCAAGACATCAACACTACAGCAAGTTTTAAAACGTTCAGCAAAAGGGGGGGGGGCTTAATAAATTTCTTCCTCTTAAAAGGGGGGCTTATATGAGAGGGGGGGGGGCTAAATAGAGATAGTAACTAAGCTATAGAATAATCTACCACATGAATAAATCATTTACATGACTCTAGTGCTTAATTACTCTTGTCTTATTCTTATTCAGTAAACTAAAAGAATAGTGGCTAGGTATGTGAGTTAGGTAATGTTGTGAATTGGGCGTCAATGAAGGAAACAACGTTAGCCAAATTTGTCTATGATAGATCGTAGAACGTGCCGATGAATTATGATATATGAAAACCAAGGTTATTTGTTCCTGTATAGACATTTCTTGTTAATTAGTGTAAATCTAGTGCATTTTCTCGAAAAAGCGTCAAAATTCCAAAAAATTGAACAAGTATTGTCCAACGGAGTATTGGCGGTAGTTTCGGCGCAAAAAGCTCACTTTTCGAGGCCTAGGTGCACATGTAATTGCACTGCACGTACTCTGAAAAGGATGTGGTGTGTTCTGTTTCTAACAGACGTTCCATAACCAGGATAAAAGACACTGGACTCTCCAAGACGGATGTCACTCAGGAACGCAAGGCGTTGGCTGAGAGGATCGCCGTACAAGCGCCGAAGGAGCCGTTGATCGAGGAATCCAAACCGGAATCCCGGGAGAAGGAAAGTACGAGTAGCGCGGAGAGCGATTCGGAGGCGTCCGATGAATCCGAAGAGTCGTCCGAAGAGGAATCGGAAGAGAAAGAGGGCCAGCGTCGGAGCGTGTCGGAAAGGCTCGCCAAAAAACGCGGGTCGGAGTCCGACTCGGAGTCGGAGAAAAACAATAGGGTGACAAATTCCGCTATGAATCAAACGGCGGTCACGAACAATCTCCGAGGAAGTCGACCCGCCGCCTATTCTAGGTTTGATAATAGGAACGCTGTTACCACGGCAACGAATGCGGTGACGTCATCTCGACCTTTAAATAGTACTAGTCGTATATATCCCGGAAATCGTATCACGTCTACTGAACGGAAAGAAGAGACTAGGCCGAAATATGGGCTTGACCGTGACCGTGGGAGATTGGTAACTAGTAAGAGCGATGACACCGAGTCTGGTGCGAAAGATCTCAACAGTCGTCGGAAAGTGTTCGAACGTACTCGGCCGTCTAGTAGCAGTTATTTATCACGGTTGAATAGTAATGAAGGGGACAGTAAGGGATCAAGGTTGACAAATGATGACACGTCGAATAGTGAGGGTAAAGACAGGACGGAGAGCAAGACGAATGAGGATAATGCGAGTAGGAACACCAAGGATTCAGAGGTGAGATGATTTTTATTGTTTAAAAAGTTTCTTTTGATATTTAATAAAGATGTTAGTTGTTCTATAGCCTGTGAACAGGCTCACCTATGTGCCCTTTTTTGTAAAACGGCCCGCATAAGGGTCTTTAGAAATAGCAGTTCTGCAGCCTGTTTGCAGGCCGCAGGCATTCTGTGATTTAAGCACGCGCCCTCGGAAAATGCGCGATAGCGGTTTTGTTTGTAATAGGATGCAATTCATGTAGACATCAGTATAGCAGGCTTTAAAAAATCAAAATGGCGGCAGCAGGAGTGCGGAATATTTGAAGTTATTTGAAGTTCTGATATTTTACAAGCGTTTAGACATTGAATGTGTCTCAAGCTATACTTTCAATCTGTTTATCTTCTTTATTATTTTAAAATACATTGTGAGTCTAAAGCTAAGCGTTACACAGGCAAAAATTTTATAGTGATTGTGATCGTGCATATTGTAGTTGCCGTATAGCTCATTATACCGCTACGCCGCGGAGTTTATGAAGATTTTTTAATACGACCAGTGCTACAAATGAGTATTTTCAATCGTCTACGATTTCTCAACTTTAACAGTTTTATGCTCATTTAGTAATATATTTTCGTTACAATTCTAAGTTATGCATACGAAAGACTGTAAATCCAATTTGTAGCCTTTTGAATTTGAAGCATTTTTTTATTACTTGACATTCTTATTAATTTGTTATTATTGACTTCGATATGTTAGGCACTTACGTTGTCCACAAGCTATAGCTTTCATCGATATGGAAATTAGATGGGTGTTCACCAACGTAAACAAGCTCTAAAAGCTTAATTAGGATTGTTTTGCGAAATTAGCTATGCATGGTTCATTGAATTTCCATCTATCAATTGAGCACATGCCGTGATGCCCTGCCAGCACACAAGCCGACCTAACTAAAACAACTTAGCTATTTCTCAGCCGTATTTTTGCGGCGTTCGCCAAGCTTGTGAAATGGGTTTATTCGTTATGTTATTGTGAACTGCTTCGGCAATATGTCTGGGTTGTGGCAGCGTAACGTCTTCGAGACAGGCGCGGTTAACACCAAACAGAAGGTATATCCGCAATTAGTATTCGTGTTTACAGTCTCTTCATCGTAGACGTGTGTTAAAGCTTTTCGCCTATATTTGGTATCGATCGACGCTATCTCGGGCTTATTGGGTTGATAGATTTGAGTAAAATCGCTGTCTGCGTTCTTTTAATGCGCTTATTTGCAAGATTATTTTTGCTATTTTCACATACATTTTCTACGAGTACACTCTGAATTTACGTGTACGTAATGCTGAGGTGAATTGCGTGTGTTTGTCTCCGTGTATTAGAGCAAGCAAATCACACTAATTGTCACTTGTTTATAACGTGTTTTTCATCGCATTCGCGGCGAATGCAGTTTAGCGGACACCTTACCAAGGTGACCATCCCAAAAACATAATATTAGATTGCGAACGCTGAGCCTGCAATCCCACCTTGCCCTAGAACCTCATGTCCGCTAGACTGCATTCTAGCCCCACATTCAAGTGTACTGCACGTATGACAAAAAAATTGACTTCATTTTCATGATAACTGCTAGTTAACCAATATTTAATGTGTTCCAATGGTTTCTTAATGAAATTCAATTTTTTTGTACATTGACGTTTTCTTCGTAAAGCCTAGTTGTAAAATTCCTATCGCTTGAGTGCAGTTTCGGGGACACCAGGCAAGGGTAGGGTCAGTGATGGTGGAGTTGAGGGCTCAGCGTTCACAATGTAATAAATTTTTTGGATAGTCAGCGGCATAAAGTGTCCGCTAAACTGCACTAGCCCCAATTACTATCATGACTGAAGCAGTGCATTTGAAAAACGGTTGGCCGGATGTGAACCAATAACCTCACTATATTTTGAATTGCGCCGTTGGAATTCAATCCTGTCTGTGGTGGGTCGGTGGAAGTACTTCATGTGATGTTTGGCACGTGATGTTACTTCACCTTCTGGGGCAGCAAGTGCACAAACACTTGACAATGTCTCATCCTTGATTTGTGAAAAACAATTTACCTAAACTTTCACTTGTCTGTACTTAAATAATACTCACACCACCGTTGACCTTCCGCTCTTTTGCGTCAAGCGAACTGTTTCGTCATTTGGGGGGGGGGGGGATTGCTATTGAACGACGGCAGATGGTTGTCAACAGGTAGACGGGAAAATGATGCGAATTCGTGTAGCATGGTGAAAAACGCACTTTGAAAATCTTTACGGTGGATCAGCTCAAAATAGATATCATATTTACATTCTCCTTGTACAGCTAAACTAAAAGTTTTTAAAAATATAAAATAGTTTTCGATCGCTTCAGCTCATAAGGTTGGATTCAATATATTTGGCTACAAGATGCGAGGAAGCGTTTTCAAATTCTGGCTTATCCACCGTTTAAGCTAAGCAACTTTCGTACAATCTGCCCCTGAATATAACCACCTTACTAAAACCGAGTATTTGTCCCATCTTTATCTATTTTCGAAGGAATTGCTCTGCTACACTATTCAAATTACTAAGAAATCACATTTGCTGATTCCTTTTCAGGGCAGATAATAGGTTTCGAACTTTTTAAGAGAATTAGGAAAGTTTTTTGCATGCGTCACAGTTGCTGGCGTCCCATGTGATTTTAAGCGATGTTAATTAAGCCACGCCAGTAATCCCAAATAGGATTATCAGCCCCTAGGAATTTGAGCTGCTCGGTCGATTCCGTTTCGTCGAACCTGTCTGTGTTCTTGCAATGAAGGCGTTTGTATAAAATATTGCAAAGCTGTTGGACATATCGGCGTATTTTATTGAATATGTTTACGTTTCGCCAGTAAATTGATGGTAAGTGCATGCGAAATTTGGAAATCCCAAGCATATTTTTTACACGAAACTTGACGACAGTTGTCAAACTGCGCACAGTTTAGCCGATAGGTCGATATCGTATTAGTGTGCATGTTCAACGCACAATTTCTGTTACACGTAATTCGGTTGTTCTGCGCTGTAGCTTTTAAGGATACGCTTAAGAATAGCTTTTGTAGTCTAAGGTATAAGCCTGTATAGTGTTCGCGTTCTTCTGCTTAGCATTATGCGTGTTTCATGTAACAGCCGGTTGAATTTGGCCCTGTGGCTAAATTATAGCAGTAAATTATTAGTATTTATATAATTTGGGTTATGTGTAGACTTTCGTTTCCAGTGTTGGGTATCATCGCTTCAATCATTTATCTTTCCGCAGTTTTCTACGATTTTTGCGGCGAAATTTTATATCTTTGAAACGCGATGATTGGACGTGGATTAAATGTCATTTGGCGATGATATCTTCTTGTTGCACTTTACAGTCGCGTATTTTTTTGAAACTTTGAAACGTTCGCTTATTTTATAGGCTGCTCTTAGTGTTCGAGTACTATAGCTATGAGGCTAATGTTTGTTTGTTTGTTAAACTTGGTTATCTCAATTCTAGTGCTTATATCTGCTATCATCAAACATTCCACTCGACCTGATAACGTGTATAAACGTCTGGAGGTTCTAGCAGTACTTCCAGTCAAATCTAATGCTCTCTGATATCTTTTAGTCGTATTCGTGATCAAATCTAAAGTTCTTTAATATTTTGTAGTCGTACTCGTAGTCAAATCTAAAGCTCTCTAATATCTTGTAGTCCTACTCGTAGTCAACTCTAAAGCTCTCTAATATCCTGTAGTCGTACTTGCAGTTAAATCTAAAGCTCTCTATTATCTTGTGGTCCTACTCGTAGTCAAATCTAAAGCTCTTAGCCATCAAAATCGTCAGATCAGTTTACTGATCACCATTTTCTCACGTTTTTAGGAAACGCGTCCCAGTTACCGTTCGCAAATTCGGGATACCAAAGTCTCATCGTACACAGCTCGGCAAAGGCCGTCATCGCGAAACTTCGACGACGACAAAACGAAGCAAAACGATGTTGATTCCTATTTGACGAGGCGCAACAATCTCAGTAGTCGGGCGTCGGTGTTTGCCGACCGAGACCGAGAGAAGAACGACGCGACCTCGACGACGTCTTCATATACGAGTCGGAGGAACCGACTTCGAGACGACTATGACACTAGTAGTAACGCACGTGATACAACACGTGATATAAGTCGGACGACATCGAACTATCTTCGGTCGACGGGCGTGGATAATGTGTCAAGTAGGATAAGCGAGCGGGAGAAAGAACGAGAAAAGGAGAGACAGGAAAAAGAGAAATTGGAAAAAGAAAAGGTAGGTATACAGTTCTTTCTTGATACAAACAATTGATGAGCCTTTCTCACGACGCCATGTTTGGGGTACTAGCCGAGATTATAATCAATAAGTGTAGGTTTTGTATTGTCATTGTTCCAAATAAAACCTTTATAAGTTCATTTACAGTTTAATTATTGAACAACAGTCTTCATACAGCTTAGATTTTTCTGATTTTGACATATTTTTTCACGGAAAGTACTCCAAAAAATGGCGTCGTGAGAAAGGCTAATTAACCGTGCACAAGTTTGCATAAACATGAACAAAAAGATAGAACAAAGACTTTGGTCAAGTTTCCAAACGATATCTCTAATGACTATGTCTTCACCTTGCAAAAGTGCGCATAAATATGAACGCAAAGATGGAGGAGAGATTTTGATCAAGTCTCCAAACCATATCTCTAATGACTATGTCTTCACCGTGCACAAGTTTAAATAAACATGAACAAAAAGATAGAACAAAGAGTTTGGTCAAGTTTCGACACGGAAAATTCCTCCCAGTGGAATACGGGCTGTAGAATTGAGAACGCGGTTTCTCCCAAAGCATTGATAAAGAGTAAAAGAAATGAGGAGGGTGCATTTTGGTTACTGTCTTTGCTATTTTTAGGAGAATGAAAAGCAGAGCGAGAAAGAAAAAGCGAAAGAAAAGGAGACTGAGAAGGAGTCCGTGGATAAATCTGGAGCGTCCTCTGCTGCGCGTGCGCGTAAGAATCGCCGTCCAAGAGAAAAGAGGAGGTCGACAGGTGTCGCGTACATGCCGTCAGAGGTACAGTTTGGGATGTTATATAATATGTGTGGGCATGTTTGGACACGTGGCCTCATGTTGGGATATATGTGTGTAGTGCGGGTGTGGGCGTGTTTGAAAATAAACGCTCTAATTGGCTCATTGAACTAAAAATACATCGATCGCTACCTGTAGCCAAAAATTGAAGCCAAAAGCCCGAGGTCGGTCCTAGCCTTTCCACACAACGGAAAACACGGCCAAAAAACCAACCATACAGAGGGAGGCGTTTATTCGAATAAATACGGTATTATAATATCTGTATATATATTCTAGAGTGATGAGGAAGAACCAGATGAGCTCCAAGAAGCGAAGAAGAACACTATGATGAACGAGGATATTGAAGAAAAAGCGAAGCCTAAGGAAGAAACTAGGGTGAGCTTTGGGAGAAAAACCACTTTCTCAATACTAAACCCCGTTTTCCACTAGGCGGAATCCACCATAATAAAAAAGATGGCGGCTTGTCGATTTTACCATAGTCCTTTGCGATTCTAAATCGTTCATAGCGACATTCTACGACTTTTATCCGAACGGCATTAACCTAGAGATTATTGGTTTCTTGCTTGACAAGTTGCTGACTTCAAGGCGATGAGTTAGTATTTTTGAGCTAGTATTTATGAGCTAGTATTTTTATCGCGTGTAAACGTTATCTGCGCAAAAGATTCTGGTAAATTCGACATGCCGCCAACTTTTTATTATGGTCAATTTTCCGTGCGGAAAATACGTCTAGCGACGTGATTAGTTCGCTTCGAGGGAGATATATATTCCTCGCCATTCAGCGGTTTGGTACAGTTTTTTCCGCCTAATGGAAAACAGGCTTTAGAGTTACTCAATTTGTCCTGGGGAATGTTTAATCTTTGATATCTGTTGTCATTTGCAGAGTCTTGCTGATAGGATACGAGCCGGAAGGTATATAGATATTGTCCATTCTGTCAGCGATGAGGCCTTGGTCAAACGAGTTTTAGAATTAAGTGGAGTTTGTTTACAACGTTTTTCCAATGTCGTTGAGAATTTTATTTACGCCCAAACAAAAAAACACTACATCAGTATTCGTTTGAGGGTACACCATGTTGCACTGATGAAGGTCCGGGCAAACGGACCGAAAGCTTTGCAGTAATGAATATACACATGGTGTACCCTCAAGCGAATACTGATATTGTTGTTTTCGCCATGCAAGACTACAAGAATCTTAAAAAAAAAACCTTGCAGTTTATTCACTGAAAGCTTGAAATATCCTCTAGAACTATTTTCCCTCGACAACTCTGGTCAATTTTCTTCTTTTCACGAACGCGTTTGTTTATGTTGCCCAGTGACCGTCTGCAGTTGCCTGAGGACAAAGCAATGTTTTTTGTATTGAATCTCCGCGGGAAGAACATATGTTCTGAAAAGCTTGTTTCTCTCCTAGGACGGCATCATTAAACACGACGGATCGATTTAAAAATACGTCGAAGGCATCCGACAGCAAAATGCCTAGTGATGTAAACAGTTTACAAGACAAACTGCGAGAAACTCAGACGGAACTGGACGAGACAAAAACTAAACTAGAACGCACTATTCAGGTAAGGGTTTCGATATTTCTAACCGAAAAACAAGTGTCCAGTAAGTTCAATATTCAATTCCCGGCAGTTTGAAAGTATTGCGGAAATGTATTCGAGAAATTAATTCTCGTTTTGTTGTTTGTTTTTAGGCGAAAACTAAATTAGAAAGAAAATTAGAAACTATGGAAGATGATTTAAAGGTGGGATTCGTGAAGATATATAAAAAATTCGTCTTTTTAAAAGAGAGAAGTATTCGATCAAGTTTCCAAATCGCTTCATTCAAGTCTCCAAACAATATCTCCAAAGACGTCTTCACCATGCACAAGTTTACATAAACATGAACAAAAAGATAGAACAAAGACTTTGGTCAAGTCTCCAAACCATATCTCCAATGTCTATGTCTTCACCGTGCACAAGTTTACATAAACGTGAACAAAAAGATAGAACAAAGACTTTGGTCACGTCTCCAAACTATATCTCCAATGACAATGCTTTCGCCAAACGCAAATTCGCATAAACGTGAACAAAAACATTGACCAAAAACTTTCGCGAAGCTTCTTACCTATACAAATGGCCAGTGATTTCGTTTTGAACCAATACGTGTTCGACAAACCAGCCAGGTGCATAACCCGAGTTATCATGCCCGATCCTCAAGGTTGTCAACTTGCCCACATTCGGGTGCTAAAAGGAATATAAATGATGGCTTTATTTAATGATATATTTACTAATTTACTATTTATAATAATATAATAATATAATAGTATGATAATATGATAATAAATACAATAATATCTGATATATCTGATATTTATACTGTCAATACCAAAGTTAGGTATTGTGCAGATATATAATATTCGAAACTTTCAAAGAAAGATTGCAATATATCTTCTCAAGCAAAAAACTTCATCTTCATTGAATTATACTGGCTGCTTTAAAGTGTCTACATCAAGGTCAGGGATTGTAAATATTTATAATATTTGAAGGTAATATATCTTCTCATGTATAAACTTCATCTTCATTGATTTATACTGGCTGCTTTAAAGTGTCTGTATCAAGGTCAGGGATTGTACATATTTACAATATTCTAATCCTTCAAAGAAGGATTGTAATACATCTTCTCAAGCAAAAAACTTCGTTTTTGTTACACGGCAGAATTTTTGATAATTTGTCTTACCTGAAAGCGGAATTCGCAATCGCCTTTCGGCACATTAATGACTCCAGTGTCTTTAATTTCTCCAGCCAAAATCATCCAGACATTCGCTGTCGTTGTACTGCCTCCCAACTGCTTACCTGTCGCTATAACAACCTTATACGTGATCGCTGAAACAAATAGAGTACTTTTAAAAGGCCCGTTTACAACTGACGATTTTTCTCCTTTTGAAGAATGTGATTGAGCGAACAACTGACAAACACACTTGCTGGACAGAAGTTTGTCATTGTACTCGTCAGTTAAGCCGCTCAATCGCATCTGCTGGGAGGAGAAATATCAAATGAAAGAAGAAATCGCAAATTTAAACGCGCGTTTAGGTTTGACAAAGTAACTGCGATATTTTGTTGTCGAAAATCAGTCGATGCGTGCTCATTGAAATTATGACGACGAGATCTTACCAAGAGTAGTGAAACAATTCGTGAAGCAAAAATAATCGACAGCGTTCAAGGACAGTAAATAGTACACGAACTGTTCCCTCTCCTCGTCTGTACGAACAAACGCATAATTTTGGTAGCATTTCCTGAAGAGAAATAGAATCAAGATTAAAGATTGTACATATCAGTAATATTTGAATAATTTAAAGAAGAATTGTACTATATCTTCTCATGTAAAAACTTCATCTTCATTGATTTATACTGGTTGACTTGAAGTGTCTATTTCAAGGTCAGGGATTGTACATATTTATAATATTTGAAGCATTTAAAGAAGAATTGTAATATATCTTCTCATGGAAAAACTTCATCTTCATTGATTTATACTGGCTGCTTCAAAGTGTCTATATCAAGGTCAGGCATTGTACATATTTATAATATTTGAATCAATTGAAGAAGAATTGTAATATATTTTCTCATGTAAAAACTTCATCTTCATTGATTCATACTGGCTGCTTTAAAGTGTCTATATCAAGGTCAGGGATTTTACATATTTATAACATTTGAATCATTTAACGAAAAATTGTAAGATATCTTCTCATGCGAAAACTTCATCTTCATTGACTCACAGACTAGCAAAAGCTTATTAAAGGAGGCGTATTTGTTCGATTTCTCTACCTTAGAATGTCTTTATCACTAAGTAACGTCTTTAAATGCTTAGACAACGCTTTCTTTTCCAGCGCTAACCTATATCAATGATAACCACGTTGATACGGGATTTTAAGCCTTGTTTCCATGCAACATAATTTATCAGGAATGTTATGATTTCCAACAGAAGAAAGATTTTCCTCATCAAAACCTGTTTTCCACTTGGTGGAATTTTCCGTGCGAAAAATAAATCTATACCAAACTGATTGGCCAGCAATACATTTTGGCGCGAAAAAGTCCAAAGCGAACCGATCACGTTGCTGGATTCATTTTCCGCGCGAAACTCTGTCAGAAAAGGAGACAATATGTCCATCAAGAATTCAAAAAGATTTACCTTACAAAAGCGCGTAGACAACCCATATCCGTTTTGATCTCTGACAAGTTCTTTACACTTCTAAGGACAAAAAAACTGCTCAAAAAGAGCGTTTTCCGTTCATAAAATCACGGAAAACGTTTCGGCAACTTATTCAACTTAACTTGATCTTTACAATTAGTTTTTAATCTGTTAGTTTTAATGTTACTTCAACGGGCTTCACGACTAGTGAATTAAGTATGAATAGTACAAATAGTTAATTTTGATTAAATGGTAACTCAATATTCTGGCGAAGTTACTTACTATAATGAATGGTACCGGTTATTTTCTCATAAATTAATATTATAGTCATTTTACAGCCCTGGGCAAAGTAGGAAACACTGTAGCGGAAACGAAATTTGCTTCCCGGGAAGCAAAATGTTTCCTATCAATTTCAGAAGCATTTTATCTTTCCCAAGTGCGATTTTTGTTGCGGAAACATTCTTTCCCAGTGTTTGCCCACCTTGGGAAACATGACGAAACATTGGCGGGAAACAAAGTTTCCGCAACAATGTTTCCTAGTTTGCCCAGGGCTTACCAATTTCTGTAGCAAACGAATCAAATGTGATGCGCGCCGATGCATTCAACTTTGTTATAAATTACTTAAGTTAAACTAGTCTAGCTTTCGTAGTTATTTTAGTTTAATTTTTTGGCTTACATCAAAGAGGGATTTTTATGTTTTCTAAAAAACACGCAGAACTAACGCATTTTGAAGGAATTTCAAAGCGAAAAAATTCTCGTCAAACAAAATCCCGCTTACCGTACGTCAGCCATTAATGCCTTTGTTTCCAAGGAGACCCAACGATCACCGGGACTTTCCGTACGTATCCGAAAGGGTTCCGGCGAGGAACATCGGCGCGTATGTGATCTTCGCGGAACAACTGGGGACGATTCAGCACTTCTATGATCTACAAAAACGTTTGCAAAGTCATGCGGTCAAAGATTTAAAAACATGTATTTAAGAAAATGACAATATCTTCATACTTGGTGAAGAAAAGGATTCTTCAGAGAGTTCCATCGTATCGCCTTCACATTTATCATAAAAAGAAAGCAAGTGAAACCACAGAGGAGATTTGGCCTGAAAAAGAAACAATAACTGCTCATAAACGATTTGCTGCGTTGCATTATTGCTCAAATATAGCATAAAACTGTGAGAGATATCGAGTATAAATATAGTTAGTTTAGTTTAGGTTTTCTCCGGTAGTAACACTGGATCAATAAGAGATGATGTCGGGAACCTGGCCCCGTAACCCTGACACCAAAAATATGATCGAATAAAACGCTATAAGGACAGGATTTCTAACAAAACTCAACGTTCTTTTATTCCATGTGCTCTCTCCTTTTTTATATTACATTCCTGATTGGCTAGCAATTAACCGGAAATTAATAATTAAACCTAACAAAAACCAATTTCCTACACCCTCCCCCTATTAAAGTGTGTTATAGTTAATAGATACAGCTTTAATATTATTCATCTTCCTCTTGTTCATTAAGTCCTAGTCCTACAAGTCTGCTCTTAGCTGTCTCCTTCGAAATCCTCGTCGGCCTGCGTGGGTGAAATTCTGGTGCGTTGGGGTTGAGCTCCGATGCTCTGGTCTCTCCGAGTTCTTCCTGTTCGTCACCTCCAATCTCCAAATCTGCTACTAATTGAACTGGTCGTTCTAACAGATAACCATTAGATGTTCTAATCTTGTATCCTCTGACAACACCATCACGACCACCGATAACCCCTTCTACTCGCCCAATTCTCCACTGTGCTTTGCGTTTGAGAGAGTCCTTGATCAATACCACCCGTCCAACCTTGAGTTTCTTCCCACTTTGGTGGTTTTCTGACTTTTGTTTCTCATCCAACGCGTGTAGGTATTCGTTAACCCATCTCTTCCTCAGATGTTCTCTACATTGTTTCAGGTATTTAAGCCTCTTGGTCACGTTTAACCCGTCTTCCAAAACCTCGGTGTTTTCCTCCAGAAAATTAGTTGGTTCACCTCTCAACAGGATGTTGGGAGTAACTGCTCGGTTCTCGTACTCTTCGCCGAGATAGACCAATGGTCGATTGTTCATGAAACACTCTACGTCAAGTAGCACGTCTTCCAATTCTGAAAACGTCAGTAGCGCTTTTCCAATGGACTTCGATAATGCAGACTTCATAATTCCAATTAGCCTTTCAAAAAACCCTCCCCACCAGGGGGCTCTTGACAAATTAAACCGCCACTTTATCGACTGGCTTGCTAAATAGTTGTTTACGCCTTCGTCCTTCTTTAATAGATTCAACCATTTCTTTGTGGCAACAAACGTTTTTGCATTGTCACTTACTATCAATTGCGGCGTACCTCTCCTCGCCACGAATTGTCTCAGCGCTCGCTTGAACTCTGCAGCACTGAGGTCCTTGCATAATTTCAAATGTACAGCTCGCGTGCTAGCACATGTGAACAACGCTATGTACGTTTTAGCAGTTTTCTTCTTGCCGGCCTTATGATAAATGGGCCCAGCAAAATCCACACCAGTTGTTGAAAACGGCTGGGTTAATTTTGCCCTGAAGGATGGTAAGCTTGAGGTAGGCGGATTCCCCAACGGCTTAACAAAGGCCCTTTTACACTTGTTGCAACTAGCACGCACCGATTTAACCAATCTTCTCAACCTTGGAATCCAAAAGTGATGCCTCACCTTACTCATCGTCGCCTCGACTCCCCCGTGCAATGTGACCTGGTGGTAGTGCTCGATTATCGACTTAGCCAGCGGATGTTCACGTGGAATAAAAATAGGATTGTAATC
>JAODVM010465266.1:0-21390 GCA_025400095.1 Phenganax marumi | reverse complement strand
GTGTGGACGCGTAAACTTTTGAATCCGCAACAAAATGTTTGCGGATACAAACGCATCCGGATACGTGTAGACAGGGCATCAGTAACTTGACTAACGCCTTTGTTCTATCAGTTCTGTTCATGTTTACGCAAACTGGTGCACGATGTAAACATAGTCAATGGAGATATGGCTTGGAAACGTGAAACTAGTTAAAGTCTTTGATCTCTCTTTTTTTCAAGTTTGCACGCAAATGCCTACGACCATACCTTCGACAATCGTGCCCTCCAGTCCACCCGACAAGGCTGATATGGCGTTCTTCAACTGCGCAACTTCTAGTACGCGCCATAACGCGTCATCTTCGTGGATTCCACGCGGATCCAAGTTGAACCGCACGGTGCCTTGGAAGAGAATCGGGTCTTGTGGAATGATAGCCAAGCGAGCTCGTAACGCTCGCAGAGACATCTGGGATATATCAATACCGTCGATGACAATTTTGCCTTCAAAATGCTCCAACATTCTAAAAAGGCCTTGAAACAGCAAAAAAACGTAGATGCCAATGGTGAACTTATCGAAAAATGTGTTTACAAACTGTGTGTCGAGTCAAGGAAGACGGGATCTAGAAACTTTACAAACTTGCGACAGAATAATAAAATTTTGCATACCTAAAGTGATAGTTGATTTACCGCTGCCCGTACGACCGCAGACGCCAATCTTTTCACCCGCCTTGATGGACACAGTGACATCCTTTACTGCGGGTGGTAACTCATGAGCATACGCCAGAGTTAAATCTTTCAAAGCAATTTCACCTTTACGACAAAAAACCAAACAAAAGTCAATATATAACAATTAGCTTATATCTGGCTTCTATTTATTCAAAGTCTCGTGTAATTTTATAGTATTTGTTCTGAAGCTGTCTCAAGTAATGCACGACACGATAATTCAGAGAGAGAATGTCTCTGATTAACACTCCTCACGCCAAGATGGCGGTTCTAGAAAAAACTGCTTACGTAATTTTTAGCCTGGTGTGGATTAATGCCTAATAATATTATTTCAAAACACGAGGTTCGTCCTCAAACCTTTATCAGGCCACTTTTCGGTCGGCAGAACATCATGGTCAGTAGGCACAGGTTCGGTATCAATATTTGAATAATGATCAACACGCTCAACAGCATTCATGTTCATCTCAATTTCCGTCGCCATACGAACTACCCAATTGAACAATTGAGCCACAGCCAGTGCATAAGTCAAAGCAAGACCTACAAGGCCCGGATTGATCGTGCCTAAAAAAGCTGCTGAAACCGAGGAGACAGCCGCCAGAAAACTAAAAAATACAAACATATATTAGGATTTATCTTCAGGGAAGGTCAGGGATTGTACACTCTACACAATATATGGGTCATTTGAAAAGATTTACGATACATCTGCTTAAGGAAGAATTTCGTCGTCATGTATTCAAAGGGCCTGCATCAAGATCAAGGATTCTACATATTTTTAAAGTTTGAGCAATATAAAAAAGAATTGCAATACACATCTTTTTATGCGAAACTTCATCTTCAATGATTTTGATTGCACAGGGGGGAGGTGGTTTTCTGTGACTTCATATACGTACACAATTAAAGCACCCCCATAATCCAAGCGAAGGCCAAGCCATCGGTTCGCCATTTGCGTGAAAAAGAATGCGGTGTTATTTTTATCTATTGCGTCCATGATCTGCCGCTGGAATCGTTCTTGAGAACGATAAGCACGAATGGTAGAGATGCCTCCTAAAGTTTCAGAAAGCTGTGCATAAATTGGTGATTTACTGATGCTGTCCAATCGCTGAAGCTCACGAGTACTTCTCCTGGAATGAAAGACATATCCAGTCAAAAGAATATCGTCATATGACATAGAAACTTGTTCATGTTCTTTATCGTTCATCCTACCTGATGAAGCGTTGAATGTAGTAATACACAACAGTAAAAGGCAAAACAACAATTAGGAAGTATGGAGTGACTACTGCTTGCACCACCAGAGCGGCTGTGGTATTCAACATTGTGTTGATAAAGTTCTGCGTCACCACTGAAAAAAAACAACAAGTTTCATTATACATTTTGCCATCAAACATCTTAACAAATCTATCACTATGGTCATCGGTAACGCCATTAAAATTATTGGTGACATAACAAAGATTATTGACTTCATCAGAATTGCCTTTTATCACTTTTTTATCACCATGGAGCATATGATGATTTTGATATCATCAATATTATTGATTACATCATTGTAGATTACATTTTGATTATAACTGATATAATAACATTCAAAGCAAACTTACTGGGTAAATTGGTATCAATAGCTTCAGTATCTGAAGACATTCTGTTCAAGACACGTCCGATGGGTGTTGTATCAAAGAATCTCATTGGCGCTTGGATCACACGTCTGAGCATGCGTACATGTAAAAGTTTGGCACCACGAAGACAACATAAAGCGATAGAAAGAGCTTTGAGGAATGTCAAGATGACAGCAGCAATAGAAAGACCAGTATATCCCATCAAGTAGTAGTTCACATCATGATCAGCAGTTTTGTTGCCCACGGCTACGTCCGTTGACCAGATTGAGAGCCACCAATCAGCTCCGACAATCCCACCTAAAAGCGTTTGAAATATCGAGGTAGTGAATTTGAAGAAAGCTAGTTCAGAAAGTCTTCCTTTTCCAAAATTATGCAAACTTGTGCACGGTGAAGATAGTCATTGGAGACATGACAAAAAATTTCTTCCTTTACGCTAAATAATCTCTGATTTTTCAAAACGTTTTGTACTTTGGCGTATTTCAGAGATACTGTTCCGAAAGTCTTTTTTTCCAAATGTATGCCAACGTGTGCATAGTGAAGACATCCACAGTTTGGAAGCTTGAGGTACGTCTTTGTTCTGTCTTTTCTCCCACATTTATGGAAATTTGTGCATGGTGAAGACATCGTCATGGACCAGAGACTACATCGAAGTCTCTACTCTATGGCTTTATGCTTCAAGCAGAGTCTAACCCACCTACATTTATAGTGTGTGATTTTATATATAGCGTAAATTTAGTTCAAGTAATAGCAGTTTAGTTATAATTATATGTAGTTTGTAAATATAGTATAGTATATTATATGTAGTTTGTAAATATAGTCTGTAAATGATAGCACGGCCCTTTGAAAACCAGGTCAGCTGAATAGGCCACCGTGTGAAAATAAATTTTAATAATAATAATAATACTATCTACTGTTTTTTTCCAACCAGTTCACGCACGGTGTTTATTGTTCGTGTTAGTAAAGTTTGCGTCATTTGGTACTTTAACTTGAACTTCTCGGCGAAGCGATTGACTAATATCCGTGCCGGACAATTAGCCAAATGACACACCTGCTGCTTCTGGGAACTTAATTCACGACCATTTCTGTTGGAAAATTTGGTGAACCCGACACGAAAATTTCTACAGCCAACTGTGATATGAAGGTCAAGTTAAAATAGTTCAGGAAAATGCTTTTGTTTGCGGAAACAAATTACGTTAATCGACGAATATGATGTTCGCACTGGGGTGTTTCTTTTCCGTGTTTTCGCGCTTGTTTTTTGAGCTATACTCTATATCTGAATAATCAACTGGAGATCCTGAACTCTAAAGAACTCGTGTTTTCAAAAACTCCACAAAAATTCATGAACAGAAATCAATGCTGTTTTTAATTCTTGAAACTGGAGGAAAACTGTCTCGGTTCATTAAATACAATCACTGCATGTCAAGTTGATCCGCTTTAATGCGGACATCGAAGGGCGCGAGGTGAAATATTCGTATCACTTTGTCGACAACTATTTACAGTGAACGCGTTCGCGTCGGTACGTAAAACGTAACCGCATTCGAGATCTGTTTGAATTAGTGAGGTGTCCGTATTATAGCGGTGTCCATCGTCGAGCATATTCTACTCCGAGTTCTACTCTATTGACAGAAAGCATGCGTTGAATTTCTGAAATGTTTTTCTTTGCATTATACTGTACTTCAAATCTTTCATTTATTGCGTAGAGGTAGAAAAAACTTTACACCTAACAAAATAATCTGACGTTTGAATGGGATTATTTTTATGGCATTATAAACATTATTAAGCGAAGATGAAAGCGACATGTTGCTTGATGGCGGAGTATTTGAGCTCAACGGCCGGCCGTTGCAAAGTTTTCATTAAGTACGGAAGTATTACATAATGTAGATTTCGTGTGTTTTACACGAGTTTTAATGTCGAGATGCTAATTTCTTTCATGTTTGCATCTTCACACCACCGAAGTATCAAGTATAATATTGATTATGTAATGAAAAATGTTTAGTATTTATTTTGCGTATGGAACAAATGGCATATCTCCAATTTATTTAACGTACATAATATAGATCAAGTCCTACAAGAAACGGCAGTGAAAAATTAAGTATGTGGCTCTGCACTATACAGAGTTCTTTTTGAATCAAACTATTTGCTCATTTCAGTAGCAGTCCTAAGAATGGTGGATCGGAAAAGGAACCTATACAGTTGACGCTAATATTGTGTGCCAATTAAATACTGGGGGAAACTCTTTGACTCTTACGCAGAATTCCTAGGCTTTCCAGTGACACTTTCCTTGCATGATCACGGCAAGAAATGATCTAGAACACGTCTGCTAAAAATTGTTGCTCGAAAATGTTCCTGAAGAAACCGCACCTTGTCGCGCTTCCTTTGGGGCATGACCGCGTATTATCCGTTGTAGGGATTTGCCGTTCGGATGTGTGTGTAAGCTTATGCAATCATGATAAAGCAAGACAAATATTTACCGTGGCGATGAATTGCGTTGCTAAACATGTGATAATATCATTGCAGTGGGTATGCGAACGCATTATGACGAACCCCCTGTGTGTCCTTTTCAAATCTCGATCAGTACTTTTGCTGAGAAGACAATTCTCCGTTTCTCGTTTGAGAAATTCAGCGGAAACTAGTTTAGGAAGTAAATTATTTGACCCCATGAGAACATGAACGATTTTTAATCATTCCAAGGGCATGTTTTTATTTGCAAATTGATATTGAAGTTTATGCAAGCATATAGGTTGATGGCAACGAGTATACGTAATGATGCTGATCCAATTTCCTTTATATTCGTGGACTATATTCACACGATATAACTCTTACATGCATGAAAGGGCTGTTTTTACACGACTGCTTTAACATGGTTCAAATTTCTAATTCATTAGTCATAACAGTGAACAGTAAAAGTCCATATTCTTATTCCTTAAATAATTTGCGACGATAGTGTTTTGGATAAGTCGTAAAAATAGATTTGTCAATAGAAGTTTGTTTTCGAAAAGCGGGCCAAAATTGACCTTATGCAAATAATTCAAATTAATGGTATTTTATGTTTGTATGCTTTATTCTTAACACACCCCATGTAAGAATTTTATTGCACGCAACCATCTTAGCAAAGTTTAAAAACATTTTGAGTTGGCGCTTACTTGGAATTTATAGTGGGAGATTTCGGCTCTATATTTAATGACAATATGTTTCGTTCATATTATATATAGGAAAGTACGGATAACCTTACAATTTCGCCGCCTATTGCCCACTCACTGGCATATTCCAATATCGATGTAGAGACGAAGTTATCCCGTTCGATAAAAACAACATTTTTTACTATATTTAACTTTGTGACAATAAAGTTCTTTCATCTGAAAAATCGTATATTATTCTAATTCCGCACGCTCAAAGATCTTCCTGGAGCAATTTGCGCCAAATTCGAATACCCGAAACCGTCGATTTCCGAAAAAACTTAAGTTTTTGAATGCTTCAAGCTGATGTTGCTATCATGCTTTACAGATTTTAGTAGAATATATTGGCTGCAATTGTGTCATGTGGATTTTGTTACTATACTAGCACAAAAATATATTGACTACAGCGAGGTCTATGTTTATATGAAATCGCGTTAATATTGAGACTGTTTAAGAGCAGACACTTTGCTTTTGGCTTTACACGGACACCTCGCGATTTGATCACCTCTGACGATCTAGACACTAAACTAGAGCTTCGCAGCTTTAGGGCGTTGATTGTAACTTCTTGTCAAAGGAAGGATCATTTCGTCTACTCAATACGCAGTACTACGCCTGCAAGTTATACCGTGAACCTCCACAAGTTTCATACACTTTTGATAATCGTCTATGACGATCTGTGTGTAGTCAGTCTATTTTTGGTACAGTTCTCATTATTGTTCATTCCTTTTTGAGCATGGTAAAATTTTGATTCTTAATGGTGTACGCGCGGTGCCGGATAAGGCTGTTTTGCCTGGTGTTAGACGGATTAAAATCGTCTCGTCGCCTTGCTAGAAACAAGTACAAGTGCATGTCACAGGAAGAGTATGTTGCCTGAAGTTATATTTCATAACTGTAGTCCATACACAAGCCTAAGCTTAGACGGTTGCAGTGAATTCCCTGCTTGATGAATGAGTAAACTTGTCCGACATCGGTACTCAAGTATTATTCAATAACAATTCTCTTACTTTGAGAAAGTCTGATCTTAAGGGGAATTTAGTTTTATAACCATAAGGACACCATCGATTTTATGATGGTAAAGTCGTCGGGAACTGTTCAAAAGAAGTTTGATGCTTGGTACAGCGAGTTTTTAAAACATGAAAATGTAAAGTTATTCGATTTAATGAGGAGGCAAAGCAAGTACTAAAATGAAATGTTTAAGATATACCGTGATATATCTCCGCCAATCTATATCTCCACCTTCTCCATTTTTATGTATTGTATGAAATTTAGCAAAATCATAAGAAAATCATGTTGCATTGTCTAGAATAATTGCATGCCCCCGACTATACTAGTGTATCATTATTAACAAATTATAAAACATGAACAATATAGCCACATTTTTTTGACTACGTATTTGTCATTTAGCATAATAGCTCAATTTGTAACTTTATTCAGTCTACTGTTGATAAGCACGTCAATTTTTTCTAGATTCGAATCGTAATTGACAATCAAATTGTATCATATAGAATTGATAATAGAATATTCTGGCTAATAGGCTAATGCTAATGTACTATTACTTGGTTGGAGGGGGCTATCCTCAAGGCAGCAGCCCGATATGGTGTGAAATGTTTCACAGAACAATGGACGCGAAGTGTAGACAACTTCGTTTTATATTTTTGATTAATGGTAACTTGTATGTATTGGAGTGGTTTAATTGAACACGCGACATTATCTGTAAGAGTGAACTAATGAGTGTGCGCATATTGGGTGTATGTTCTAATTGAGTTTATTAGAGCGCTCTCAGAGTTCCAGCATTGGCAATTAACTTCACCTCAATCCGGTGTTCCAATAATAAAACAAAAATACGGAGTCACGAGAGCGTGCTAATGTGTCGTGAAATTTCGAGCGCTTGTTGAAAGTATGAGGAAATGCCTCGCGACAAACTGACGCGCTCTTTATTCCCAAGCTAGCCACTAAACTAGCGTACTTCTTATGGTAAAACTTTGGCTACTTCCGCACGACTAATCGACAGCGTCAATTCAACACGTCGTCGCTGTTCTTCGACCTGGGCGCGCATAATTACCCGCAGTGAATCAACACAAAGGTCCGCCCCCAAACCACAAACGCTGTCCAAGTTTTTTTCTAAAAGTTCAAAGCGAAGAATGTGACTCGCTTTTGTTCGAATGCGTCGCCCGGTCCCGCCTTTTCACTCGAACTAAGCTTCTTCCCTCGCACCTTCTTATTTGTGGAAATTTATTTTCACACGTGGATATACATTACATCGAAGTGAGTTTCACACTCGCTTGTCAGGTTTCCCATATGTGTTTCGGTGCTGAAATTCGATATGCGATATCGTGAAGCGACGATACGACTGATATAAATAATCTGAAAGTTTCTTGGGGGGAGTCGCCAGGAGTCGTCATGGCACCATAGTGCGTCATAATGATATGAAGCTCGCAAACTTTACACTCCGACCAATCAGCGCTCGACTTGATGTTTCTGTGCCAACAAACCAACGACGTAGGACTGCTACATAACTTCGCTCGAGTTGCGGTCGAGAAAAACATTGCAAGCACCTCTTCAGCGAAGGAAGAGCTCTAAGCGAAGCATCAACACGTACAAAATGTCGAAGGCGAACGAACTGATATCGCTAGCACGCAACTCTAGCTTCTACAACGAACCAACTCATCTGATGCAAAATCAAAGTAACTTGATACTTGATGAAGAGCAGAAAAATATCGCTTTGAATAAATTTCTGAAGCAGTGGCCCAATTGCTCATCTACGCTTGCAGCAATGCGCAGCGACCAACTGGCTGCAGAACAACAGAGCAAGGCGCTTCGATCCATACAGAATAACATGTTAAAGGCAGAAGATCGAAGGGTTGGAGTAAAACACTGGTCCAGTCAAGCTCCTCAGCAAGCGGCTCGCGGTGATTCCCTTGGAAGCGAGACGCTACCACCAGACCAGGACGAAAAAGGCGAACACATACGCCGGCCTATGAACAGTTTCATGATTTGGAGTCAACACGAACGACGTCGACTCGCGGAAGAAAATCCCGATCTTCACAACGCTGAACTGAGCAAGATACTTGGTCAGAACTGGAGGTCGCTCACGGTGGAACAAAAGAGACCGTATCTCGTGGAGGCTGAGCGTCTGCGTGTAAAACACATCCAGGACTACCCGGCTTACAAGTACAGACCAAAACGTCGTAAGCACCCGAAACGCGTGTGCAAGAAGGCGATGGTGAAGACGCCGGCTAGCACGGGGAACCCGAAACCGGTAGTGTTGCAAAATTTGAGCCAATCTCTTGTGCAACAAAGCTGCGAAGAGACAGGCTATTGCAAATCGCCAAGCGGAACGAAGCCAGCTGTACCTTCGCAATTCTTCCCACTAACCCCCGAATCCAGTCCCATCATCCAAAAAGAAAACACCGTGTTCAACTTCGAGTTGACTAAGCACGAACCGCAACATATGACATGCGAGTATTCCTTGCCTGCAACGCCACCGACTTGCAGCAGTCAAGCGAATAATGATGACCCTGATCAACTTACAGCGCTTGCGGACTATCTAAACAGCGAGAACTTCAACCTGCACAGATACATTCTGGAAGAAGACATGTCCGTTCTAGATCGTCATGAACTTGATCAATACCTGCCTATGTTGCCGTTGGAAGAGCTTTAGAATCTATATCGAGGCAAGATAATTTAATAATGAAACAGTAATATGGGCTTTCGCGTATATAGTTTGAACGTGAAAGTTGAACTTCCCCGCGGCCCGGAATATAGTTATGAACAGTCCATGCACAGAACATTCGAGATCTTTTTCTAAACGTCGTTGAAATATGGCTGTTATCAGAAGCTACGTGTAAATAGAGCATTTTGAAAGTGTAAATAGTTTTTATTTGGGGTTTATACATATATATATATTTTAGTTACGTCGAAGCGTATACATAAGATGCATGCAGAATGGTTTGAAATATAGTCGAACATTTTGTACACATTATAGATGCCGGTTGTATGGGAAAGTCGTTCCGATAGAGTTGGCTTTGATAGCTAGTTCGTATTTAGTGATGTAAATAACTCGTTGAGCGAAGTGTTTGCATGCACATAGGAACGGTCTTGCTAAAAGACGTACTAGTACTGTGTGACCGGCGCAGTCGCTTTCCCATGAAATGGGAGAGCTGTTGTATGTATTCCATTTGTACTACCGCATGCGTATATATGTTTTAGTTTAGTTCTAAACAGGGGGTCTTATTGTCACTATATAAATCGTAACTTTTTAAAGAAATAAATGTTATTTAATACAACGCTTTATCGCTTGGGCAATCTGGCCTTTATAGATAACTGCGGCGAAAACAGCACGTTTGCTATATATACAAGTTTAGCTACAAATTGCGCGGATTGAATTTCTCGGGCATTTGTTTTGCTCCTTTGGCCCTTCAGGCAGTGAAAAGATTAAATGTGTAAGCTCGTGTCATGTCAGTATTCCTTAACTAATACAGCTGTTGGCTTGTCAAGATTAGCGGCGCTGAAAAGCCATTTGCCTTGGCATCCGGTGCAAGTTTTGAGGGAAAATTCTGAAAGTCATGTTTTGGTATATATACGTGCTGTGTTTGGTACATAGTCACGGAAAAGCAAAATTACACCGCTGCGAAATACGTCAGTGCAGTTGTAAGAGGAAATGATACTCTATTTCCGCGTTGCCTTGACCGAACTCGTGTACACATATTCCCGAGGGTTGTAGTGTGCATGCGAAATCACTAGATTTTTCCTGCACAATCCGTGATTTCGTGAGGTGTTCGCTACCAGCATCGGTTTGTTTATTCTGTGCCCTTGATTGTCGATGATCTCACCATATTATACCGAGCCGTGATTGGCTAATCAAACAAATGACTATTGTGTCGCACAATGCGATTGTTTCGCTTTACACGTCAGTACCAAAACTGCATGCTGCTTCGCCTTGAAATGCCCTGGTGTGGTTATACGAAAACGCGTTTCGTATTCAAAGCTTTCTCAAATCGCTAGTTCTTAGATGACGCAGTAAGCGCGGTTTTGCAAAACAACAACAACCACCAAACCGCAAGAATTCATGTTTATGCAACAGCTTCGGGCTTATTATGGTCCCTTAAATTAATTAACGTCGTGGTACTGTTAACTTTGAGCTTCGCTTGAGGCCATTTTATTCCTTCACCGTTTTGTTTATTGTTTTTGCAAGCCGGGACTTGATTATATGGTTTTGTAGAATGCGCTTGTCACAACTTAATAGATATTTAATCTTCGATTAGTCTGTAATTGCGATTTCTATATCCTAATCTTGTTTGACTTCGGTTAATTTTGCTCATAAGATACAAGTGTTAATTATTTTGGAAGTGATGAAATTTTTTCAATTTAATGTGTGGAACCCGCAATAAATTCTGAAGTTTAGTAATACTGCATCAGCGCGCAATACATTCCCTCTATATAAATATTGTAATATTTGTTATGATTTCTTAATTTGTGGTAGATACATGTGCGTTCAAGCGTATTTTACCATGAGAACAAGATTTTTGCATAGACAAATTTAGCCAAACCAAAAGGTTTTTGTTTGGTAGTGCATATCTATATGGTAGTGATTAAAAGAAATGTTGTTCTTGCATTGCGGCGAGCGATCTTTGAGAATTGATAGATAATATGGCTGAAACACTTTGTAGTGTATAAAATCACTAAGCGCTGTCAGTAGAATCTCTCGAGTCCGTGCAGGAGAGGAATTGCAGGTATTCTTACAGTGAATATTCTTGGCGAACCAAAAAAAGTGCTCACGTCAGGGGCCGATTGTTCAAAAGCTGCTTAGCTTAATTCTGGGTTCGCGTAAGGTTTGAAGGAAAGATTTTTTAGACGTTTGCCTTCTACCTTGGAAGCATATTTTTACATATCTTATCTACGAGAAACGAATTATATCTGTGGGAAGTCTTGAAATAAATGGACGCACAGAAATGGAAGAACTATACAGCAGGCAGGTTACATTTTAACCCAGGGTTCCTGCTAAACCAGCTTTGAACAACTCGGCCCAGAGAGGTGTCTGCATTTAGAGACTTATTTACATTTAAGGAGGTTTCCGTAGTGTAGAGTTATCCGTATTAGACAAGTGTCTCTATCATATAGAGGTAGCTACTTTTAAAAACAGGTTTGACCGAAGCTAGCGATTAAAGTGTGAGTATTATACCCGGACACCTCCCTATACTCAAATCTCGCTCAAGATAACGAGTTTTTTTGGTGGGGGGGAGGCGAACGTCCAGATACCCAAGAATCCCACGATTTCTATACTTGACTAGGTTTGGAGATGGCCACCTCTGAAGTATATTGGTCCGTGCAGTGTTGCTGCCGGTGAAAACCGGAATACAAGAAGAGAACTAGCAATGTATGTTTGATGTCATCCAAGATTAATCACGTACCAACGTCTGACCACTAGTGTATGTTACAATCACCTACTGCCTCGTTCTTTATGACGGAAAAGCGGGTCTGGACATACAATGAGTAATTGAATAAAACAGTTGTACAGTTATAATTGAACAAGTTCTGTTTATATATTGTATACGTCTCCCATCTTTGCTATATTTCCGTGCCTTGCGTTTTCATATTCTTGAAACTTCCAAAAATATGCTGAAGATATAATAAAATATTTTGTGCTATTCTGGAAAGTCCTTCTTCGGATATTGTAAATGGATTATAATTTTTCTTCCCGATACTGCAACGAAAGTGTTTGGAAACAACTGTTGACCTTTGTGTTTTCCGGTTGCGTTTAATATCTAGGGAAATATATTTCTACAAATTTAAAATTATGTCTCGTCATCCTGTTGCAAAATGTCGACCTCCTTCCTTGCTTGAATACAAAGAATCTTTAACAAGTCAAAATTTCCAAACTACAGCACACGCATCCTGCATATTAAATATCTAAGCATCTCTTTCAAAATTCAAACAGCGAAGCTCAAAAAGTGCATTTGTTTTTCAATTTCTTTGTAGGACTGATACTTTTCTAACGCCGACACGTCTTTGTTTAAGTTCCGACATGCACACTCATTTACTAATACCTCTCTGATATTGAAACCTCTATTCGGCTCTGCCGTTAGAGAGGTCAGGGTACGGCGGTACAGCCTCGCGATAAACATTTTCAGATCTTATCAATATGACGTGTTGTGAGTTCAAAGTATTATAAAGTGCAAATGCTGAAATTTTTCTATGCGGTTTTGGCAGTCCAAAGTTCCGACCGCGAGATAAAAGTTATCTCTTTAAGATTTCTAGATTTCCTTTGTGAAAAACTTCCTGTTCTACGAGTGAGATTGAAAACTTGATATCTAATGAGTAATGGTTTACGGCGCCTTTGCATGTGCCACTTTGCAAAGCAAAGTACGCGTCAAAGCATTTGATGTATACGAAAAATTCAACTCCTTTTTCTTCACAGAATGAAGTACTTAGTCGATAGAAAGAGATGGTTTGCGGGAAGCAAACTTCTGATGACCAGTATTGATTTAGTGTGATTTTAAAGGTGCAAGATAGTGCACAAATCCTCTTTTCTTTGGCTTTGCTTTTGCTTAATGCATTTCTTTACTAAAAGTTAATGCATTTGTGTAATATCATTAAATTGCAACGTTTTTCTTTCACGACCCTTCATTTTAATTGCAACAATGTTCAGTTAAAGTGAGACTGCACGGGCTGAAAAAAAGTTTATACTGTACAGAACACCAACTTTGGTCATGCTTTTCTGAAGCACCTCCTTCCATTAATTATATTATACGATGCACAAGTGTTAAGTGGCCCCCTCATCTGGCCATGCACTCGATGTCATTTCTATACGGTTCAAACAAAACGAGATTAAGACTCTTTGTTCGGTGTTTCTTTTTACCATAGAATTGAGCTTAGAAAGCTGCATGATTCCTGGGAAATTGGCATCGCTTATTAATTATTGTTATACATTCAATGAAACCGCTCTAAAATGCACATCGAAGGGACAGAGACGTAATGATCACCCTTTTCACACAAACCAACCCCACCATCTTTTTTAATTTCATTGTCAATATTTTGTAAACTTCGTTTCAGTGTAAAGTTCAATAACATTACAAAGTTCATAGCACTATTGCTTAAATTAGAAGCACTTCACGCGTACATCAAACAAAATATATTGAAATAGATTGAAACTAAGCAGATATACTGTTATTTTATACGGCGACACGTTCGAATGCACTTCCAACGATACATTGGTAAAATTTGCATAAAATATTGCTTGTACCTGGATTTCATGATTAATATTATATAAGGGAATATAAGCTATCAGGAAGTAGCATTCAATTTTGGTATATGTAGATAAAGAGTTAGGTAACGTATAGGTCCAACTTTTTAATTTTTACCACACAAAATATCCTACGCCGAAAAACTTTTATGTGTATATGTAAACAACTGGCTTTGTATCCAGTATCTTAATATCATAATGTTTGACATTTTGACGTTTTACCCGTTGCTCTTAGACGAACGGTCTAGAGGGACACTTCAGTCCCATTCATCCACACACTCGCAGTATGGTAAACATTGCATTAGCACTATAGTGGAATTGTGAATGCACTTAGCCCAATATCAACATGTGCGCTCTCCCACACAATGCACTAAATATGGGTAATAGCAAATCTAGCTTTTGCAATGAAAGTGCATTATGGTGTAAGGTTGTTATAGCAACGACATATGAAACTGACAGTGATAATTAGGAATGCTTATGATTTAACCGACTAGGATGCTGCACCCTATTGAATTAGATTTGGGCTTGCCGGTTCCTTATGTTTATGCATATTAGAGAGATTACCACCTGCGTAGGGTTTTCAAATGCATCAAATGTGTTTTAGGAAAATGAGGCCAGGACTCCGCCTATTGCTTTATACTTCAGAGTAACAATTTGTGATGATTGAGATTCACCATTGTTATATTTCAGAAAAAAAGTGTAATAATCATTCCGTGGACTTCCACTCTCACGCCAAGCGGTCAAAGTTGCAATTCGAAACATGCATGCACGCCATGGGCTAAAAAATTTGCAATAAATTACATCCGTTTCGCAGCTCACTTCAGGCTTAGATTAATTTACCAATTCAAACCATAGTAGTGATAATGTGTGTTGAAGATTCTAATCTGAAGTGTCAGAGCGTTGAATTTGGACTTTAGTTATAAGACTGAAATATCAAATTGTTTGGTGGTAAATGCAAGTTCTTCGCAAGTGGATTGTATTCGTTTCATTAGAGCAGAACAGCACATTTGTGTGGCTGTTTTATGATAAGAACGGAGCCTGATCATAAAAGGAAATTATAAAAAGTATTCGAATTAAACGATTTATTTGGAAAAGTAATACAAAACCCCCAAGACTAGGCTTAGGCTCATCACTGTTTCTTCTACTGCATTTAACACGTAATCTCGGCTTTGGTATCTTAATTACTATGGGATATTTCATTGACTCACTGAAATTTTTCAAAGATAGAAAAGGTGAACTTGAGATATTTAACTATATGCATGTACGCTTGTATTTTAGTTAAGATGAACTAAGCGGCTTGCTTTTTTGAAGGAAAAAACCGACTCATGAAAAGCATTTTTGGTGTCGGCCAGTTGATAGAGCAAATTTTTACACTCTTTTGTGCATAGTCCATTAAATCCTCAGCTGGGTGCTTCCTCTTTGTACACAATGTACAAGAATCTATCGAGCCACCTAATTTTTGAAGAGAATACAAAAATTACATGTTTAATTTTGCAGACGTACAGTAGGTTTTAATTACTACCGCTATCTTTTGTATTATGCATGCATAATATACTGTATGCTTCTTTTTATAAGTATGATGCTATATCACAAATGCGTTTGATTTGAATATTATCATTGCGCACAGATAAAAAAAAAGTGCAGGTAACTGTATCAAAATCTCATTTATCACTCTGCGTTGCATGTTCAACGTTCCTCGTCACAATGTGATAACGAGCATATAGCAAAACTCTTATATCATATATAACATGATGCAGGAATATTTATACAAAGTTGATGTTGCAAGTCCATATTATCAGAATTCTTCTTGCCTAGATTAATTTCACTAGTTTCATATACATTTATGGATTTGCAAGGTGTTGAGTAGTGAAGCTCTTATTAATGCACTTGGTGTGATGTTCGTTCTGGCTGTTCTTCAAGCAAATACTAATACAATCCTTAATTTTTGGCCTCGGACCATTAGAATGAAACAATCGTTTGTGAGAACGTAATCCTATTGAAAAGTTTCTTCCGCTCTTGGCCTTTCGTGCATGTTCGGACAAGTCTCTTTGTTTATGTTTGCGAAATGAAGTAATGCTTGATAGCCGTACATTTTGAACAAATTCATACTTTACATTGTTTTTGTTGAATTCTAAGCCAGTGTCACGTTAATCATACGTTTGCCTGAATGTGTGTACTTTTCTTTGGTGTGTACTTTGAGAGAAGTTAATTTACTTGAGAAATTCCAGTTACATGGTTCTTATCCCAAAAAAGGATTTTTACACAATTTGCGATTGAACTGTATAATTAAATTATTTGCTATTGTAGCTAGCCATCATATAGTTTTACTTTTGTAGTATTTTTGATTTTGCCTAAAAACATTGTGTTGGAAATATGATAGATTGAATATTAGACATTTTTGAGAACAACTTAATATGTGTTTTATTAGAGTTATATATTACATACTCTTGGTTTTTTTGCTAATATGTTTCTCACGAGTTGCGCTGTTCGCGACACCACAACAATGGCATTGTTTAAGGTAATCAGGAGAATCTCTCTCAGTGCTGAAATGCCACTTCACTTGTGATAATTTTCACAGGGTTTTTAAGTCATGATCAGGAAACGTTGTCGTCATACATGTACAAGTAAAGGATAATGGGTAACTTTAATAACTCTGTTCTTTATAGAATGAGCTAAAATAACTCAAATTATTGGCTTCAATTCTGTATGAAAGACTATTGACCAATTTTTAAGCCCAACTTTTTTTTATCAAAAGTAAAAACATATCTAGGTATAGGTAGGTATAAATTAGCACTTTTTCATATTTCTTTTAGCCTTGTCTTTAAATTAAAACAAAAAATACGTAAATTTTAAGACGTACTTCATTACCTAGGTGAAGACGAAGTCTTTTATCCTGATGATGGACGCGCTCAATCCAAAAGCCTCGTTTTTATCTTCTTATCTATTTATGTCTTTTTGGTTTTCATTTATAGAATATAGCTACTGTAGTGGCTAGAAGAAACATATAACCTTGCAAAACTAAAAGATTTAAATTGGATTAGAACTTTGCCAATTGTATGCTAGTAAAGTCTACACTGGCGTCGATTACATAATGATATTATTATGTCAATAGTTCTCCCCATCTTGCTGTTTGTCTCCAGGTATAGCCATGTATTTGCTCAGGCATCTTTTAACAAGTCAAGAGTCTTATTCCGACTTAAAAGGAGTTTGCCTTTGACAACATCCTGCTAATTTTTTTATAGTAATATGTCTACACTATAGTCTGGTCGTTGCCAAGCAAATATTTATTCAATTAATCCATTCTTGGGAAAAATAATATTTTCATCTTTGGTTTACATTTTGATAATTAGTCAACAGAAAATCAATAAAACTAGTGCATAGAATAATACTGTCTTCAGTGATCAAATACTAAGGCTCAGCATCATATTTCCCAAAATATAATACCGGCATACTGCGAAATGGCAACGTGGTGGCTGTATGTAGTTCTTGTCGAAACGTGCTGTATAAACTGACAGAATATTACGTAGCTACAACTTGCAAGACTAAACTGCCATGGCGAGAGCCCCTCTCTAGCTGACAAATAACATCGTCTAGCAGAATGTAGGTGCACTGGGGCGCATTTTTCATTCGATGGGACGGTGGGTTTATTGAAAACTTTTAGCTGTCAATCTAAATTGGACAACAGCTCGATGTTAGAAATATAGAAAACTACCTGGGGGTAAAAAAAGCGTCACCTGCGCTTTAGCCTGGCTAAAGCCAATATCCTTCACGTTATATTGTGCAATTTTACTTTCTTGTCCTGGCATGTACATATTCTATGTAGTATTTGCAGAAATAACCACTTTTCCAAGCATACAGTCATTGCAATTTGCCAAGATTGATTGATTTGTGCGGTGAGGACGGCAACGGGCTAGGGACTTATACTTTCTGTAAAATCCAAAATGCATGAACGCAAAGACTGCGTAGCTCCGTCGATGAGTTTTAGTAGACTGCAGGCTACTTGCTACACCATGAAATATATTTGATAAATTCAGCTTGCATTTGACTATATTGTAAATATTGCCGCTGATAGAGGAAGTTTGTGTAGTATATATTTTTGAGAGTGAAAAATTGCAACGAGACGAATTAATGGATAGGAGATCACCTATACAAGCATATGTCACGTTCGTAGACGGGTACTGTAGACGTACAATCGTTAGTAAAGTGCGCCTATAAGCGCAAAATTTTACATAGTTTTCTGATAGACTCTCGTAATTGTCATCGAAAGTGTGCGAAGGAATAATTGCCACAGCCCTACAGGAAACTGCTTTCGGATATCGCAAGGAACTCCCAAATTAGAGTCAGGTGCCAAAACCCATTAACGATTTAATAGCTGTTTCATATCATCGAATCACATGTTTTGTGCACGATGAAGGGTGATTCCCCTAGCTTCGATGTCTGAAGTCTGTGCACAAAATATTTCCATATTTGGTTGAGCAACTCTGCTCTGTGCATGTGTTTTATGTCCGCCCTCGCATGCAGAGCACATGACAGCAAGCTGATGATAGTTTGAAGTGCGCATCCTGCAATTTGTGCCAAGAAATATTACACAGTAATTTAGTTGTATCCGGAGTATTTTCGAAGTTTTCAACTTACGACACTGATTAGCGAACGTTGTTGTAAGGTCAGAAGTTGCAAACTTAGACCCTGCGACATTAATCATGATTTATTAATTAAGCTTGGATGAGCAATAGAGAGCTAAATAATGCTTTACCGGGTACACTGTATGATATATAATGCAAGCGAAAACGCTTGTTTTTGATAATCAGTCTGCATGAGTTTGTTGACATTAACATTGTTATCTTGTGTTTGACAATACCGGTAATATATACCAAAACTAACAGTTGCATGAAAAGTGAAGTCGGAAGAAGGATTATTTTACAATGTAAATGAACGTTTGTTAGATTGCTTTCGATGCGGTAGAAAATCTCCTAGTTGTGCATGCTGTTGTAATGTTGTACTTGATAGTTGTTCCGAGCTTATCTTCAATACTTAATCTATGCAAAAATGAAATCTGAAATCCTGCTTGTCCGATAAAAAACTTATTGCCTGAGTATGTGGCTATATTTTAAGATCACAAGACGTTGTGACTTGTGACATAGGTTGTAACTAATGCTGACATATGCGAGTTAGCACTTATCCAACACAGACTATGGCTACAACTCTTAATTAGTCTAGTAATTAATGCATAGAACTGCCAATCAATGGTCGATAACAATGTGAGCTGATTTTGTTCTTCCATCAGATAAGTTGCTGCCAAGTCCATACACTTATGCAGTATATTGTTTCCTGCTTTGTTTGATACGGTTGAGGTGGAGGTGGAGTATGTGCTTGCGTTCATCGGATATTGAGAACCTGCTTTAAAATACTGCGATTACAATCCAGCTTTGAAACTGTGTACACGTACAATTAAGTTATTTTGTTCCCTAGTTCAGTCAGAAATTAGTGAAAAGCGGGGGAAGTTTATAACTGAATATATAGTGTAGGCGGGTACTCAGCAATTGAATATTGTCTGATGTCTATTTGAGTATTAAATGACTTTCTTTTCACCCCTCATTATGTATCATATCTCCAAATTTGACTGAGGCAAATAATTGCGTTTCGAACTTATCTGATTAACACATGACTGGATGAGTTTGCCAAGTTCACCGCCTTGGAGGAGTGCTTGAAATTTAATTAGTTTCGGTGTCAATTTGGAAGATTACCAAATGATTATCACTGAGGAACCGAGCTCTTGACTCGTTCTCCAAACTTCATACTTTGCTTTAAAACTTTATATTCTTTAGCTAGTTCTAGTTCTTTAACTGGTTCTTAATACTTACTCAGACAATAGTCTTTACCACCATTTTTCTAACTCCTTGTTTTGCTTGTTTGGTTTGTGTGTTTGTTATTTGTTTGTTCGCCAGCTTCTCATGAACTGTAGGGCAAGGACACTTTACGGACGCGATGGGGCATATGCAAGTAGGACCAAACTATAGCCTTTTAGACCGAATTCGGCTAACAGTTGCATTGGATATGGGCTAAATTTGATAACAGTAATGCCCTTTTGCTGCAAAGCCCTGTGTAGATATTAAGCGCGCGAGGTGTGACGGGTAGAGCGAATTGCATTGCACACTCAGCTCATTCCACTCCCAGTCTTTCATGGGAGAAAGGGGCTAAGAGGCTTTTTGTGGAATGCCTTGGTCGGTACAAACTATATTATTTTGTTTGTACGCATCATACCTTTATTACTCTGAATGATACTTGACACAAGTGAGCATTCGGGTAGTTTTTAATATTGCTTAGTCGGAATTCTTGTTTATAACAGAATGCCTTTCTGATATTGCAAAATTCAATTAGATACACACTCTAAATGGCACTTGAGAGACTTTGTACTAATGAAAAGATGAATGACTCAAAGGAATTTCTAACAGGGCAACACTTCATCAAATATATATTGAACAAGTACTGTATGTGTGGTATAAACACTTTCTATAAGTTAAAGTGCTGTAGCAGGCAAATATGTATTATATTTACTTACTTCAGCTCAGTAACTCAAGTGTTGGAGTTCAGAAAGTCATATGCAAGATATTGAGAGTCACCGCTATAAATAAATGTGGTGTACTGATGTTTTATTTTCTGAGAGATGCCGGCTCTTTTGAAAACCAGAAAATAAGACATGATGACTAAACAGTTAGGAATTTGGCCTACATTACGTCACCGTCTTTAATAGTACAAATAGACCATGAAATATTGCATCTTTGTCTTCACTGTTATCAGTCCGCAAAGTCACTGTTCACGTTTTTACCTTTTCCCAGTTATTTTTTGTTTTTTACCGTCTTTTGCCTTTCGTTTTAGCTTTTTTCATATTTTCGCACGTGAACTTTGGAAAAACGAAGAAATGTGCGCCAAACTGAAGACAGAATAAATCTTTGTAATAGCACTTTTTCTCTAGCTCACTTCAGCCAACACTTTTTTGGTAACATATGTTTCAGGTACATGCATAAACTTAAAACTTGACTAAACTCATATTTTCCAGTCAACCAATTTGCTCATGTTTGTTTAAAATTTTGCGGAAAAAGAAGAAATTTAAAAGACCGCTATTTTCTCTTGAATGTCGATTGTAAACTTTCGAACTCTTGATATAATTAAACTTCAGAGAGGGCCAATCAGCAAGAAAAAACTTGCCGAATAAAATCGATAACTGCTGGGACGTGTAGCAGCAATCTCATGAAAGAAAGAAGCATAGTAAACGAATTAAATCGCAAAAGCCCAAAACTCCAAAAGTGTTCAGTGTGTCGCTTCGTTTTTATGTTGTGTGACTTCGGCCCTCGCCGACCGTATTTTGTCACTAAATATACGAAATGTTTCACAAAAGACACACACAAAGACGTACATGCATACCGAGAAAAATTTGCCGCCCAAATTCATTTCCTCTCTGATTGGCTAATCCTATTTCACCACAAATCAAAGGTCTCAATGAGACGACTCACGGATCACAGATAAAGAATAGACAAAGCAAATGGAATAGCGTCGTGACCGCAAATAGATTTCAATTTTACGGGTCTTAAAGATGCTGCAAACGTCAAGCCTGTTTCAACAAATTTAAAACAAATAATGTGTTCGACAAACCAGACACTAAAATA
>JAODVM010465155.1:0-21395 GCA_025400095.1 Phenganax marumi | reverse complement strand
TCACTGCGCAGTTGATGCTCGATAGATCATTATCTCTGTCTTTGGTTGAGAATTTCATTCCGTTGTGATAAATTAACAAATCACCAGCAATACCTTATAGAATTAAACATCTAACTTGTAAAATCTTAACCACTAAGTGCAATCATTATATATTCAAGTAACTTTTGAGTCGCAAATAGCTGCCAGTTAGCTTTAGGGACCGATTACATGGAGAGTTTTCAGCCCGGGCTGAAAACTCAACCCGGTGTATCTATGAAACAATAATAAAAATGATCGTACAATTACATGACGAAATTTTCAGCCAGGGCTTAAAACTCTCCATGTAATCAGCCCCTAAATATGCAATTACGCACCCGGCAGATAACTCAGTCATCTGCTCTGAGATAAATGCGAAAAGTAGATATTGCAAAAACAGCGAGTATTTTTATAAACAAAAACGCGGGAAACCAGTCATTAAAAAAAACTCTGGCACCATAGGTGAAATATTGTTTGTTGTTTGGAAACCTATAGCCGATCTTTGAATAAGCTTTAAATGCTAAATTAATAGACTTCAAAATCAATTGTTTTGCTTTTATGTTCGTTCATAAATATTACTTCGATTTCTGCTATTAAAACTAAAGGCTTTCATCCACTACAAGGTGTTATATTTTTGTGTGTATATAAAACAATTATTGAACTCGGTTTTTGTAACATATATACGTAAGGAAACGTGCTGATAACACTTACCCTTGCCTTGATAATTCTACATATCACAAAAACCTCATTCAGCAATTGTTTAAAACAATCTGGATTTTAAGTTTAGAAAAATAAATATATAATTAAGTATATAATTGCAGTCTGGCAAAACATATCACGGACAGCGTGTGCACTCTGCAAACCAATTGCAATCTTCCGCTCTTGACATCGACGGACGATTCAACTCTACCCCTTCCCCCCGTCCAATAAATAAAGACGAAGCGAACTGTCTATTTAGTCATGAACATGATGTAATACAGTATCGAAACAGGGGTGCATGAAGACTGCAGTTAATTGAGAATGGAAGATGATTTTCAGTTGTTTCGTGTTTTATTTGTTTAAATAACTTGACCTCTGGACCCAATATAACGTTTTTTGCATAGTTTATATTTACCTGAAAATTTGCCAACATTCACTCTGTAACCATCTGACTCTGAAGCCACAATGAATGTTCCATACTTGGCGTGAGCTGTTGCGGTGTTAAAATCAGTCAAGTCAACTCTAAGAACGTTTTGACCCGATTTTGTCAAACGATGTATGTTAACTAAACCCAACCAAAACTCTCCATATAAAGTGCCAAAACCATATTTGTAATCATACCATCGACGATAGAAATCAACACTTTCGTCCAGTCTTCTTTGAAACACCGTCCATCCTCCACCATCAGTTGTCATGTCACATCTGATGTAAGAAGGCCCTTCATTACTCTGATTGAAGAAATATACTCCATCTTTTCTTTCACCAGATTTGTACAGACCGGCACAAGAATTCGGATCTACAAGAAATAAACTATAGTTGCAATCATATGATACTAGCCAAGGAATTTTAAGGCAGGTTACGAGAATGAAAACAAAATAGATGCGACGTTTCGTTCAGCATGGGGTAGAGTGACATGCAAAATTTGAAGCGTGTAAACATGCTTTACTGTAAAGTGTGTGCATTCATTTGATCTTGCATGATCTTTATTTCTTGCAATGCCCCGAGTGTAAAGAATCACAAGAAATCACGTTTCCGAAAACGTTTTCTCGTCAACGAAATATAATGGGCTCTTCTACAAGATAAAATGAATGCACACAGCTTGGCTTATATAAAAAAATGGCATACAGACAATGGAGAAATCCTACAGTATATTAATTTTTTGTTGAGGCGATCAAACATTACAATGTCTGATTGCG
Source organism: Phenganax marumi (assembly GCA_025400095.1). Classification (NCBI taxonomy): domain Eukaryota; kingdom Metazoa; phylum Cnidaria; class Anthozoa; order Malacalcyonacea; family Clavulariidae; genus Phenganax; species Phenganax marumi. The sequence goes on along the minus strand of JAODVM010465155.1, from coordinate 19,485 downwards.
AACTGTTCTATGGTATGGAAAATATAGCCCTGTAAAGTTTGTTTCTTGTTTTTGAGTGCAGAGCATTGTGCAGAGCTTGTAGCAATGTTCGGCTGAAAGTCTGCAATAATTTTCACCCTGCACAAATACCCCCGAATGTTTGCAATCTTCGGCGGGCTATATTTTTTATATTGTACAACATTGTGCGACAACACTTTGAAAGTTGACTAGCTTCTGCCAACCCTGGCCAGAACCTTTCTCCCCTTTGTATCACTTATAATCACTTTATTCCGTCTTGTCGTGTCATTAATTGAAATAGATTCTCTTTTGTATTTTATTCGTACATCTTCTTACCAATTTCACAAAATTCTCCTGTGTATCCGACCGGGCATTCACATCTATATGGATTTAAACCAGGATGTTGTAGACGAAGTACTGTTTTGCCACCATTTTTGCAGTTCTTAATCTTGTTACAAGGTACCTGAAATAAACCTTTCTAAACATTCTTCAAAAAAATATGTACAGCTTGCATGCTATTTGCCGGCGATTGTAAACAGCATTGGGGAAAAACCTAATGCATTCTTCTGGTTATAAAATCCAGTAAGAACCATTTTGTGCCTTTCTTTGCAAAATCGTTGTATCGTTGTTGTTCATCAATTGCATAACTTGCAAACCTTCGATCGGCACAAAAATATTACCACAACTTGACAGACTTGCAAATTTTGTAAGTTTTTGCATCATGCACAAAGAATTCATACATTTTCTTCTGAAAAGATATCAATTTTCGGCCGCACAATGCAAAATATACGAAATCAGCAACTTTGCATAGCGATTAATGCACCATATCAAATATCGTGACAATTTGTTTGCAATATGTCATAGACAAATTAAGGAACGGAGTCCCCACCGAGAAGTCCATTTTGCAACCTGTTATTTGTAAGTACACTTGCTGAAACAGAGAAACAACGCAGCTCAAGTTATTGCGAGCACGAGTGAATTTCAAACAGGTGTGAGTTGTTTTATTGCACAGAGTAGTAAACTATGGAAGTAGTAGCGTTGCAAACCGCAAGCAGGAACGTCGGAACCGGGGGGGCACTGGGGCACGTGCCCCGCCCAAAAGTTTACAAAGTGCCCTTTTTTCAATGTGGCATTGTGCACAATAGCGCCCTTTTGGCTTTTCGTATAGATATAGATATATAGGTCGTATAGATATAGACATATTCAGCTCTGAAATAGCCATTTCCGACGTTCTAGAGGGTCTAAATTTTGAAAATTTTCCCGCTCGGCGCCAACCATGGTGGCGCCTCGTGGCCTCACTATAGCGTGACCAGTCAATCCTAGCTAGCTACGCCACTGACAGAGAGTGCCCTATTTCCAGAAAAGTGCCTCTGGAAACTTGTGCCCCCCCCCAACACAAATTTGCTTCCGACGTCCTTGTTTGTAACCAAAGGTTGGCGCCCACAATGTAGTGTTATGTGACCCTAACTAAGATCAAGGATCATGTTTGTTACACAATAACATCGATATGAGCTTGAAACGATGAGAAGAATGCAAATGTTTCCTGTACTACCCTATACAGAAGCGAGCTTAGGTCATAATCACTATAAAAAACATCCTATACAAACTACACATGCACATAGACACCTAGACCTACACAGGAGAACATATTACTAAATAATTTCAACAAAAGAAGTTGCATTTCAATGAGTTAATTTTCCAGTCTGAAAATTAACGTTAGATATGCAAATTACACGACATCGCAATGAATTCATGCAAGAATGTACAGCTATCAGTCTTATCGTTGCTGCGTATGTTAGAACAGAATGCTAGATATCAAAATTTAGCCACACCATGCAGGTATGGTTGTAATATAACGCTAACAAGCTTAGGGGCTGGCTCCAAGACTTTGCACAACATAACGTCGCAATTAAATTTCAATACAATTCAATCAATTCAGCTGTATAGCAAGCTACTGGAGTCCTAGCTATATCATTTTGTGGTCAGCATTTCATATTTAGACTCCAGCTACCCTTATAGAGTAGAGGCTGACAGATGATATTTAACAGTACTGGGTAGTTTCAATCAAACTCACAAGAATCCTGATAATGGGACCTTAATTGCATGATTAAGCTATAGAGTAAAACCATGCAATGCTTTTACCGCTACATTACAGACAGCAAAAAGGTGAAATTTCACACGGCATTTGTAAAAGGCCGTTTAATTAAGTCTCAACAAGGCAACTAGGCAAAATTCTACATCGTTCGATTACGCGTTGGTCTCAATCAAAACTTGATTGTCCCAGTTATATTAATTTGTGGTCTACTCTAGCTGTTATTGTTTTGGCTAGAAGCTCGCATCTCACGCGGGTTAAACTTCACTGCTGTTCAAACGCCATTGAACAATTAAGTAAGTCGGGCGTAATTGACCGCAATCCGGCATTGTAATGAGTCGCCTTGGCGGACGACCTAAACATGTAAAAGGCTAGGCACTGATTATATTTCTTATCGCCCTTTGGCCTGTTTTAAATGAGAGGCAGGAAAGCTTGGCAGAGAATCAAGACTGGAATTAGACTTGAAATGCTGCGTAGTTGTCGTAACATGACGTTCTTCGTTATACAATGTATAGAAAATACAAGCGATTCAAAAACACTTGAAATGCCAAATGCAAAGATACTACTCCAAAATATATTTAGACAGGTTCATAAAACACACGAGTTGAAGACTTGACTGATGTTGTTGTTCCATATCGTTTTGTTTATGTTTAGGCAAACCTTGTGCACGATGAAGAATGCACGATCAGTAGAGATAACATGTAAGTACAGTTAAGTTGGACTGGATCATTCCAGTTTACATTTATAGTTCAGTGCAATAAAAATCTATGACTCGCAAAGTTCACTTAACCTTGCATGCATATATGGGCAAATAAAAAACCAGCATTTCACTCAACGCTACTTAATGTCAAGAACGCTTGTGTGGAAGGATAAACTTGCAAGAGTTTCCGGTCAAACTAAGTACATTTCTCATTAGTTTTGAATGAGGTCTGCAAGATTAGAAATTATATAGCAAATGAGCAAAATACTTCTTACAGTTCTTGGGCCGGGCGTTTGCGCACGAATCGAACTAGATTATTGGTTTTTTCATGAATTGAAATGAAATCAGACGCTTGGCCATGAGTAAATTTGTAATAATTGTGAGAGAAAAACTTTTGGCCGTTTCAAAAGTTGACATGAGAAAAAGGAACGCGATTTTGATGGACTCAATCAAATCGAATTTTCTCAAACCATATTTAGAGTGGACACTTAAAAAAATTCAAGCACATCCTCTTATTACCTTACTCTTCGTGACAACAGAAACGACTACTTATAATTTGGCTACCTATTAATCCCTATATCAACATACAAGGAGACGTGCACGTCTTTAAAGCACAGGACCAAATCCATAGAATCTACGTACTTTCATGAAACATCTATTATATTAGAGTTAAAATACTATTAAAGAAAGTCGCTTACGCACGTTGACCGGTCTGTTCGTCAAGCATTTAGTTTAAACTTATTTACTACAGAACATTGTTGTACTTTGGATCAATTCATTGAACATATGTTTGTAATAGTACCACAGGTCTATTTAGTATGAATTATAGTTACATCAGAACTAAGTGGTATGACGCAGCGCACCTTTTTGTACTCATCACATGTATTTTTGCGCTGTGTCAAGGCATTTCGTTTGTACGTTGCGCATTCGTACTGCATTAATTGCTTTTGTCATTTCGCACAATTTTTAATATTTGCTTGCAAGCGCTAGATTGGAACTTGTTTGGCTAAAAAGTCAAACGAATTGGAACTATACAAGGAATCCAACAGCAACACTTGATGGATGGATTTACGGCTAATACAGATTTGCAAACCCATTCGAGCAATGCACAATTAAAGCTAATTCAGATTTATTGATATACAAACCTCACAAGATTTACTAGAATTCAACCATCGACAAGATCCATGTATCAATTCAAGATGTTCAGCAACCACACTGTAACATCATCTATGTCAAATACAAAAGAATAAGAAATTTACAAAATTCAACATTAGAGAACAATTTTACTTTAGCAAGTTTTGCTCAGGAAATAGATTATTTCTTTACCAAAATAACTTTCTTTCTTATACAATTACACTGATATTCAGGATTTTACCAAAAGGTATTTACGCATGGCCTTATTATTCTAATACATAATACTTCAATTCAAATGATTAAAAAATTTACAATTTTGATGCAGAGCAGTTAAAGAATAATTTTCAAATGTATCTGTAGCTATTAATGATATGGCAAAACAGTGTGAGAGCATTATAGATAGAACTACTGGAGCCCAAGCGCAATAAATTGATAAGCATTCCTGGATGCATTAACATTCCTAAACTGTACATTTGTACATTCTTAATGTTTGACCTCTGCATGGGGTCTTCGAACAAAGTGATTTTGCAGGTTCCAACAAGTCCTACGTCAAACATCTCCATCCACTTAATGCTTGTTTTGACGAATACAACGCAGCGCGAAGGAAGTCGGTGCTTTACGTTGCAAAACAACTGCGCGCAAATTTGCGTGAAGTTGTCATAGCACTGACGCACAAGTAATAATAATGTGCGCAAATTATGCTTATATATAGACGAGTTTTACTAAGCTCTATAGTTGACGATAGTAGATGATGATTAACTTACAGTTATTATGAGATAAGTGAAAATTCAGTATCAGAGGAGTTTGCGTCAAGAACGAAACACGGCAGCCATAGTAGCTCCCAAGACCTTATTCCATGATGCCAATTCATTTCTGAAGTTGTCAATCATTCATCACCATGCGTCCGGATTTGCACTAAGTCTAGAGCTTTTCATTTGGAGTTTTAAGTAGGAGAGCGAGCAAAAAAAACAACTGTATACATGAATGTGCATTCTATATGTTATTCGGCATAAACAAAACCTGCACTGTATAGTCTGCAGTTGTTTGCACCGCTATAAAACCAAACATGGCTGTTCGCATAGTCTAGCACATGGAGAGCATATTTCCGTCAACACGCGTCATCAACCAAGGTGGCTCAAAGGAATTTAATGAAGTTGAGAGATGGTGTGCGCATGCGAACTATGGACGTCAGCCAAAATGGGGGGATTCCGGACGCGCCCGAGTTGATATCGAATTAATCCCAACGTAAAGCTTTAAATAGATGACGATTTTCACCTTTAAATCCCTCCAGTTATAATATGGGAAGCGTTTCAGACAGGAAGCCCAGAAGAGGACGAACTCAGAACAAAGTCTGAAAGACAGTCCAGCCAGTAAACAAAAGCTTTCCATGGCCAAGACTCCGAACCATATCTCTATTGACTACATCTTAATTGCGCACAAATATAGTTGGTATTTCGAGCAATCGATAATTAAATGGAAGCTCATGTTGAGAAATGAATTGAATTGCATGACGCGCTCAATCAATTGTTGCGTGTTCGATTTGACACTTCGCCACACCTCTTGTTTACTGATAGTGTTTGTCAATATTCTGCACAGAGCGCAAACATGCTACACCAGGGGCGTCATAAATCATCAACGTTCAAAAAATCTCTCTCTTACTTATGGGCTCAGTAATCCCACTGCCAAAAAAATGCCGGCTAAAGTTCAACTCATTATACTGTCAACCAGTTAAGAGTGCGGTTGTAAAGGACTCAAGTATACTCAAATCGAGCATTTAAACTCACAATTGTAGTTTGCAACCCTAGTTTAATAATATAACTGTTGGTTTAGTGTTCTTCATAGATTTCGCACGTGAGTTTTGCATCAGAAATAAGCTATCAGCTTGTTTTCAAACAATCTCGCTGTTTTTTATACCAAATCCGTATTCAACGCTAACCTGGGATGCCAGGCCACAGATATTTAGCATGGCAGTAACCAGTAGTCAGTGTAGACGATAAAAACAGGGTCTTTTTCGTTCATTTTAATCCTTCCATGGTTCGTGCACGTCATGAATGATGAATTTTATCTATTTTGAACACCACAGACAACTGCAATTGAGTAGACAATGAAAAAACACAGAATCAGTAATTTTAAGATAACACCTCACAATCTATCATCTGCAAACATGTAGGTCTACCGTATGATGTTATTGTAAATTATGTTGGATAAAGGTGCTTTCGTGACGCGTTTCTCAGACACTCTGGCCTTGACACTTGATGCTTAACTTATAAGTTAACAAGATTAGTGGAGATGAACTTAGTTGAAGTCTTTTCTTCTACATTTCACAGAAAACTATCAAATCACATGACAAATGACTCACCATGCAATAAATTACATACTTTATCAATCAAATAATTTAATTTGCATGCGTAGTAGCCACCAGATACATGCATAGTTATTGGAGTCATGATTTGAAAACTCAAACTGGTAAACAATTCAATCCTTGAAGGAGATTATAGACTCCAGAAAAACACAGTCCACGCTTTCGCATAATCTACTCTTGAGAAAGTCGCAATGTGTCATAAGACATCTGAAAGATTTAATTTACAACCGCAAAACACTTGAAAACCTGATTAAAATACTTTCACTTTCATGCGTGCGCATGTGTGGAGAATGTGCGATATGTCTTTCAATACATGCGAGCAATTTTTCTAGTTATCTTTGCTATCAAATTTTGCATGGTGACACGATTCAACCCCTGGATGGTGGAAAGCTGTACAAATAAATCAGTTAGTGAAAAATGCAACCAACACGGATGTGTCTCATACTACCACAACTGTACGCTTAAGTTTGACTGATGACGGAGTCTAATAACATTGGAACATTTCAAAGGCAAAGATGGTTTCGTATTGATAAACTGCATCTTATGAAAATGTAAGTGACAATTTTGTTCCATAGTCTTAGCAAAGACAGTGGTGACTTTCTTGTATGTCACGTATTTTCGATTAAAAGCGATCAAAACATTAGATCTTTTGGCGTTCCTCCAAAAAACACTATGTTTCATCCGTGCTTTTAGGTGCACACAATTAGCTATCTTTTTATATGCATGTGATTGTTGAGAAACACTAAAAAGTAGAACAGTAGGGTTCACAATGATGCTTTCAAATTGACAGCACATCAATTTACAGCAGTATATCAACAAAACGTATTGAAATTGAAACTTCAGGCATCATTTTTCTTTGGATATACAAAACGAAAGATAAAACAAAGACTTTGGTCAAGTCTCCGAACCGTATTTTTAGTGATCACACAGTAATATGTTGCATGTATTTCCATTTTTATATTTTCAAGCCTAAATTCTTATACATTACAAAATTCTTGAAGATTCAAACACATACAAATAAACAAGCAGTAAACAAACATATACGCGACTGTATTATCAAAACTAATAAACAAGGCAATGTAGATAATCAATTCATATACATTACAAAATTCTTGAAGATTCAAACACGTACAAATAAACAAGCAGTAAACAAACATATACGCGACTGATTATCAAAACTAATAAACAAGGCAATGTAGATAATCAATTCATTATAACTAATCATCTACAAATGGGATTCACATTCCGGCTTCATCCAATTAAAGGTGCTTTTCCGATAAGAAAACCCCAGATTGTTTAATGTGTTTAATACAATTTACTTCGGATGGTTGGAAAATATAAGTTAGTAGGATCGGTTACGGCATGACTGGCATGAGGAGGGAATCTAGTTTTCTTTTCTTGTTTTTATTTGAACTGGTGCATGTTGAAAACGAAATCATTGCAGATAAGTCTGAAAACGACAGCATAAACTTTAGACTTGATTTAAATCGCGTGACCAACATATTATTAATCCTAGTTTGATTTCAAAATAAATAAGGAAATGATCATATATTGCTTTCAAGAAGTAGGAAAAACGGATGCACGATTCTGTATATCTAACCCAAAGTTGCACTTGACTTAATGCTTCTTAAGAGACACCTTTCTATACTTTTTCATTTATTAAAATCTCTTAGGATAAATACTTATTTAGAATATACAGGCGCACGCCAGGTTAAAATCCGCCTTCTGTCTAATACGGAAAAAGCCCAGCAGGGGGACGTAGAATTTTCAAAGTTTTTAAAACCTGCTCCCATGAACTGAAAACGACGTTTTGGGCAAATGTATCGATCGCTAATGCCTGGGAAAAATTTGAGACAGTTTAGGGCAGAATTAGAAATTTCAAAAAATTTCATAGAACATGTTTCTATGATCTGGTACTGACTTTTGTGGGCTAATGTATCGATTGGTAATGTCTGGGACAACCTTGAGACGATTTGACGCGATTCGAAATTTCAAAAATTTGCGTGACGTCTGGGAGAAATTTGGGACAATTTGGAACAGAATTGGAAATTTTGAGACATGTCACGAAAAGCAAGAAGGAAAACTTTCAAGGTTGTAAACATCACGATAGCTTGCATTTTTCATGATGAGGTAGTTAATGTTAACCTTTAGCTATATGATGTTGATAGAAGGCTGATGATGAACAGATAGTGAAACCGTGTAAAATTTCAAAGTGCCAAAAAGTAAATTCCGAAAAAATTCAAGGAAAAACACCAGAACGACTTCTATGTTTTTGGACCCCAACTCGATCCAAATCGTAAACTATTCAAGTTTTTAAAAACATGTTTTCATGCTCCGAACGTGACTTTTTTTAGCAAATTACAACGATTAGTGATGTCTGGGAAAAATTTAGGACGATTTGGAATCGAAAAATTTCGTCGAGGCCCTTTATAGTACAACGTAGCTAAAATCTTCAAATTTTTAAAAGCTATCTCTTATGATCTGAAAGTGTCTTTTCCATGCAAATGTATCGATCAGTAATGTCTGGGAGAAGTTTGGGACAGTTTGGGAACGTACGCCATTTGTTATGTAATATCTGGGTGATTTAGAACAAGACTGGAAATTTTCAAATAATCATGAAGAAGCAATCTTATGAAAACGTGTGATCGTGTTTTCTTAAATTTTATTACAAATATGTGCAAAAACACAGTTGTCACATTTCAGGAATGTTACATCATGTATCTAGGTAAGACTCCTTTGAATCCTCGTGAACCCCATCACAATACTGTATAGTGAAGCTTTGCGTGAAAATCATGCATAATGCGTTCAGTGAGCAAACAGAATAAACAGAGCACAATTAAATTTGATTAAGGGACCGGTTGTTCGAAAGGTGGATAGCCCTATTCACTGGATAGTGATTTTTTGTAGCCTTGTAAAATTTCCCATTGATCGTTGTAACATAAAATTACGACTTGTATCGAACGACTTTTAAGAACGTTGAGAAATTCATTATCCAATGGATAGCGCTATCCAACGTTCGAACAACCGCCCCAGGGGCTGGTTGTTCGAAACGTGGATAGCGCTATCCATTGGATAGTGAATTTTTCATCATCCATAAAATTGGAGAAAACATGTCGAAACTTCCATTTTGTTCAGCCATATAAATATTAGAGACTTTAATCTATGGATATCAGTTGTAATATTATGTTATAACGATCAGTGAAAAATTTTATGAAGGCTACAAAATATCACTATCCAGTGGGTAGCGCTATCCACCTTTCGAACAACCCGCCCCAGATCTTCAAACCAATAATTTGAATAAACTAACCGGAAATGAAGTTTGTTTCCCCACAAAATCCACATTTATCCATTGGTGACCATTCCATATACACAAATCCATAATAATACATATATATCCATAGGTCCAAATAAAAACATAATGTAATCCAACATGTAATCCCATTTGATTCAATAGGCAAACCACACAGAAAGAAATCTAAAAATAAAAAAATCATTCAACACTGAAAACATTTATTTTGGAACCGTGCAGATACTTTTTTATTACATCAGTATCTAAAAGCGATTGATGTGAGTAAATCTAACCACAAGAGAATGCTTTGAAAAGCAAAACTCATCAACTGATCGTTTTAGTAGTGCAAAGTTACTTTGGAATGAACAGTGTGTTTTCTGTTTTTCTGCAGGTACAATCAGCTGTTTCATTGATAGGAACCATCGCAAGTCAACATGGACCACGCAGCAAAAGACATACTAACGTGTTCACAGCGACAGAAAGACTGCATTGACTGGACAAAAAACATCGAAAAGTAACAAGACAAGATCGTAAACCAAACGCCAAAACGGTGGTTTTCGGAGCGTGGAGGTTATACAGTGCATTTAATCTAGGAATTGCTCTTCTGCGGTTGTAAGTTGCACGTTCTAAGAAGAACCTTAGCTCACGTTTAATCTCACCATAAAACTAACCCAAAGTAACAAAGAGAAAAAATTAGTATAGCCCTGGTTATAAGGGGAAGAAATACTCCGTGGCTTACGACTTACCCTGAAGTTGCAATTGGCAAGTTGCCTGTAACGACAATTTACCTTTCACTATTTCAAGAGTGGTTTAATTGGTAACCGTTAACAAGCCACAATGTCAAATATACAAATACCATTTACACTACGAGAATCTTGTACATAAATATATTCCCAGAATATTAGCACGGAAAAATCTGCCCAAACTTGATGTACATTACGTTGCAGAATACATCCTCACGAATTGAACATATATAAGAGCTCAATTGGTAATCAGTAATCCATATATATATTTGACCTCCAAGGAAACTCCATAAACTCTTGTTCCACTCAAACATTCAAAAGATCCTCCACGAATGGCTTAGAGAAGTCAATACGTTGTAGTCAAGTTTAACTTGTATGGCATAGAGATAGCCTAGAACATCGCCACATCACAATGAAGCGAGGGCGTAAGTTATACTTTGTTTACTAAAAGTGTGACTTTATTAAACAAAGGACAAAGACTCTACTATTTTGTGCGAAATGACAGCATGCCTCATTTTGTCTACAAACTTCATTCACTTTATTTGCGTAAATGAACAACCCGAATTATAGGCAAACTTTAGCGTCGCTTCGTTACTTAATTTTAGTACTTTGCGCAAAATTATTACAACAAAGGGGATTTGCTGAGCAAATATCGAGTGTAAAATGTGCATATTGTTAGCAAATTACCCCGTGGGTTATCCTATCGTGGCGCGAATCAAGTTACACAGACGCCAACCCAATCAGAGTAACATTTAAAATGCAAACTAAGATTTCTGCTCAAACCTACAAACTTGCAATTAGCTAAGGTGCTTCAGTGTTGCAGGATAATGCAATAGATACATCAAAGAGGAGTGAAGTTGTTTCGCATGAAGTGCGCTGCAGATCATATGATTTATAACTTAGAGTAGAGCGCACAAGAGAGTCTTGTATTCTCCAGCGGGCTTAAGTTATATCGATTAAGTTTGACGTCAATGATCATCCCAGGGCTGCTAAACAAACGAGCATCTATACATCCAGCTTTGTTTCATCACTTTCAAGAGTACTATTGTGGCTATCTACTGAGTTAAAGGCGCCATTAACCACTCGCAGGAATCTACAATAGGCAGTTAGCAAGTTGCCAAGAGTATTAACTATTATCTCATTCTCTCGTGTGGGGTTAGATGGTCATCAATGGCACTGTTCTTTGTAGGAAAACATCAAGCAAAACGGCACGTAGCCTCTGCTAAGTCTATTAAAGTGAAAAGTAATTTGCAATAGACATTCTTCCAGGGGTAATTGCTGAAAAAATCAAGTGGAAGTAGAAAACGAACAAAAAGACAAGAGTGCTGTCATGGCACTTGTCGACGCATTATGCCATGGTACATAAATCTCTTGGAGTAATCTCAGGGAATAGGCTGGTTTTCGGACTTTTTCTCGATCTACATTCGCTTGTGAAATCTAAACGAAAGCGTGGATGTATGCAAGCAATTTTCCAAGTTTCCAGAAACCATCTCTCAGACTGCATCGAGTTTAGTGAACAAGTAGAGATACATTATTGCCGCTGACTAAACTTAACCTGAGCAGTGCTTCAGGAGCAAGCAGCTAGAACAAAGGACCATTATCAAATATTGCGTAAAACGTTGCGCACTTGAAATTTTGCGCGCTTTGAACGTTGTGCGTAGCGCAAACGCGCCAATTTCTAATTGAATGCAGATTGCTGATTCCGGTATTAAGATATTTTTTCATTTTGCATGCGCGTTTTACTATTAATCTTTTCGCTTTTGTAAACAAACGTAGACAAGGGTTTATTGATACAAAGCTCACTATCGCAGCATCATACAGTTAACAGATTATGTACAAATGCGTACATTTCCTGAGGAAGCTACAGTGTAAACTTCGATGGAAACTTCAACCATACACCACTCTCCGAATCAATGTTATAGATACATACTCCACTTCTTTCAAGGCGTACGAAACGTAGTAAAAATCACACAGGAAACAGAGAGAGAGATAAGCCACCGATTAATCAATGTGTTGTTTTGAAAAGCCCTGGAATAGCGGAAAGAGATTTTGATCAAATAGTTGTAAATGTCCCGGTTGTGTTGACCGATTCAGAAAGCTGAATTTTCGTCTTGGTTCATCAGAGAAATAGCAAAAAATAGGAAAAGCAAGCAATGTGACGCATATTCATTAGGAGGGCCTGACGCATTGCGTTCAATATCGAGCAACTTGGCGGCAACCTTCAACAACACTAGTAGCTCTATAGTTAATTTCTGCACAGGGCAAAGCATTTTAGCGTTCAGTGCAATAAAACACCACGCATTAATACGTTTATCTATCTTTTCAAAACTATACATCTTCACGTTGCAAATATAGTGACCAAGCAACTAAAGAACTATAAATACTAAGCGCAAAGCAGTCCAACTACAGACACAAGCCTCAATAGTAAAATTCTAGCGCGAGATTGGGCGCGTTTTCAGTACGATAAAACATGCAGGTTCTTGCTGCTACACGACATTGGTCTGTACCCCGATAGGCAAAGCAGCGGAGAAAACAGCAACGCTAATATGCGCAAACCAGTCTCAACAATTGTCAAAATTCCAATTCAATTCTCTAACTTTGTCGACGTTTCCGTGCTAGCTACAAATATTTCATAACCCCTTTTACCTCTTCCACGCACATTCAAAACCAGAAATCGTCATACCGTGCACAAACAAACAAGACAAAAAGTTAAACATTAAAGGAAATTTAAAACAACATCTCAGTGTCTCCTTCAGCGTCTCCCAGTGTGTATGTATTGTTTTTGCAATTTTTCAACTCATAGGCTTCGATCCAAATGTTAGCTTCCTATATCAACGTGTTTCGTTCTACAAAACGCTATATTTTTGCACTCAATCGTGCCTGGTAGCAGTGTTGTTTGCAAACGTGACCTTACAACAATAAGCTTATTCACAGTTTTTGCAAATAAAAACTACTTGTTCAACTATGAACTTCAAAATGCATTCAAAATATTTTTAGATACGAACCTTTTGCCATAAACATTGAAGCAAGAATCTTGGAAGGTTCTCTAAGAACTTGGCCATTGTTAGAAAAATGCATTTTACTGGAGGCTATAATTAGTTCTCCAATTCAAGTGCAAACATCGTCACAATAGAACTGTTTCAAGGAGTATCGGTAAATTAGACTCCTTGAAATGCGTCAACCAACCACAACGCGCGTTCAAGAGAGAGATGCACACTGATTGGCTGTTTGGTCCATGAAAATTTTGGCGGGATAATATTATGTTTTTCATGAATCTTTTCAACAATTTATGAAAATATGAAAGAAAGCACACTATCAAAAAAGAACCAGGTTGGAATTGGACTTGCAGGCAAACAATGGTTAGTACAAGTTTTTTTGGACATATTCCTTCAACACCTCATGCTGCTTTAAACGAAACAAAGCTCACACATTGAATTCCTGTTGACTTGGCCGCTCAATCCAGAGTTTGATCCCAAAGAAACAGATTGGGCATGAAAATGTAGCTCAAGTGGTAAAGTGATGGACTTGGTTGACTAGTTGCCCAAGCATGCTAGTAGAAAGTAATTTCCTTCAAAATTTGGCTGTCTAAGTGAAGTCTAAAAAGTCCTGCAGCTTTTCAGGCGAAAGTTCGGTTCCTTTTTTCTTTTGTCTATCACGTATAACAGTGAAAGTCAATAGCAGTGTGAAAATTTATTGTTTTGCACCAGCAGACAGTATGAAGTAACTTTTGAGTCCAGTGGATAATGAAATAAATAGCTAGCTAAAGATGGTACGAAAGCAAATTTAATATACACAAGCAAGACGATGTAATTTTATCGCAGAAAGGCTAAAACTGCAACCAATTCGCCGCAAAATGCTCATTTTAGTCAACTAACGTTTAATAATACGACCATTCGGCGACTATACTTCATTAAATCAAATTTAAAGAGCTAAAATGGGGTCAAATATCGACCTCCAAATACCACGTGCTTCATCATTTCTTCATTTTGTCTTTGAAAAATTCTCTATTTTGGCCCGACTTACGAACAGAATTTCACGAAAACTATAAATATACAACTTATACTTACCTCCTAGCAATGAATATATTTAAATTTGACCAAACTTCCGCCAAAACTTTCACAAAACATTCATGGTCTTCAAACGTTGCGGGGCGTCCAAATTGATTTTGAAATATTCATGTAGGAATTTTTTCCCGCCACAGATAAGCCTCGTTCTCAGGCCGATGAAGATTTCGCCAGAACCTCCAGACCTTACACATAAAAACACAAAAGTAAAAGTAATAAGCTTTCCTCTCGTCATTGACCCCATAAAAATAAATTATAAAGGCGTTTTTTAATCTTAAAATGAAAGAAATCTGAAGAAACATTCGAAAAAAATATGTAATGAAAATCAAAATGTGCGCAAACTTAGGCAGGAAATGTTCCCTTGTGTCGAAGGAATTATTGAAAAGTTGTGGAAACTTTCTTCTATCGTTTTCAAAATGGCGACCGCAACAGACACGAGAGGAAATATTGTTAAAATGGACGTGGATTTCTCGTCCACTGTCGATGAAATTGTGCCAAAAAGTGAGGCACTAGTAAAGGTCAGTTTCCAGTGAATGCGTATATGAAATCTGGTAGCCGTGCCTTGTTTACATACCAAGTTGTACTGTATTAAATAAACAGTTGTATATAAAGTTACATATGTATCTCACTGATCGTCTAGTCGCATTATTGTAGTTCTTATTGCAAAATATTAGGTGTGTTGACACAGCTGAATTGTTAGATTAGTTTCAGCTTGGTTACTAAAAGATATTGGTTGCTTGATTATGATAGTAAATATCACAAGGGTCTCTGAAAACATTTTATTTATGCAAATTATTTAACCCACTTGTTTTTGTCGGTATAAACAGGAAGGGAAAATAAATGAAGCTTTGGAAATCCTTCTGTCACTTGAAAAACAAACAAGACTTGTAAGTTCCACGTATCATCTGATAGTTTTTACCAGTTACCATCAAGGCGTCCAGTACTGACCATTCTACCTAATCAACTCAACTAAGGGTTCTGTTTGAAACGTCAAGACTTATTGAACTTACTTTTTTACATTCTAAACTACAATACTTTATTCTTAACGTGCTATATCTACTCAAGGGAGCAGATCTAGCGTCAACAAGTCGACTGCTTGTGACAATCATCAAGATTTGTTTTGAACAAACAGAATGGGAACTTTTGAATGAACATATTTTGATCTTAACGAAGAGAAGAAATCAGTTAAAACAGGTTTGTCACTCTGTTACCATCAAGTGGCAAGATTTTTACTCTAAACAGTAAACTTGTTTGGAATGAGACAGAATAAAAGGTATAAGTAGGGTTCACTGGGGTGAATTGTAACTCAATAGGTTAGCTAAGTTTATGAATTTGTGCCAGCAGCTCATATGAATATCCATTTATATAGGCTGTGACAAAAATGGTCCAGGAAGCTTTTACCTATGTTGATCAAATGCCAGACAACGAAAGAAAACTACAATTTATCGAAACCCTACGAACAGTCACTGCTGGAAAGGTATTAAGAAAGCCATAGTAAATTTTTAAATATATAGTGCTGTTTGTTATTTTGTTAATCTCTGCTTGAATTGTAGTCACAGAGGCTAAGTGTTACCTACTACTTTTTAGATTTACGTAGAATTGGAAAGAGCTCGGCTCACAAGAATTTTGTCTGTCATGAAAGAACAAGATGGAAAAATTTCAGGTTTGTTTATTGTATAGTTATTTAAGTGCTTGGTCTAAAATAGCAAAATTTGGCATGTTGTTATAATCACTTTGATTTGTTTATTTTATGAATAGAGGCAGCCACCATTTTACAAGAACTTCAGGTGTGATAATTATTAGATTTGTAGTTATGCATTAACTCATTCAGTGGAAATGAGGCCTTTGTTTATAGAGTTGTTGTTTTCAACAATTTCTCCAACTACTTAGTATTTGTTGTTTAGGTTGAAACTTATGGCTCAATGGAGAAAAACGAGAAAGTCGATTTCATTTTAGAACAAATGAGATTGTGTTTAGCGAAGAAAGATTACATTCGAGCGCAAATAATTAGCAAGAAGATTAGTCTCAAGTTTTTTGAAAACAATAATGAACCAGTGAGTATGAAATTTGTCAAGACAAATTCTTGACATATTGATTAGGAAAGCACTCTATTGCTCTCTGTCTAGTGCCAGACAATTCTCGTCAAGGTGACCTACGTCTAATTGAATTTTTAAATGTGAAACAAACGAATGATCATGTTACGTGTTTAGGAATTGAAATTACGATACTATAAACTGATGATAGAGCTTGCACAACATGATTCAAACTATCTGAATATCTGCAAGTATTATCATGCTGTCTACAACACCCCAACAGTACAAGAGGATCCAACCAAATGGCAAGAGGTTTGATGTGCATTTGCACCATGGCTGTTACTGGCTTTTGTCCATTTTTCAGTAACGCTAAAGTTATAAGATTTTTGCAGTTTTGCATGGCACAACAACAGTATGTGCATTAGTTTGAGGGTACACCACATATATTTATTATTGCAAAGCATTCGGAAGTATGAACCTTTTCAAGTTAGTTGCACTGATGAAGCTCTGGGTTAACAGACCAGAAGCTTTGCATTAATAAATATATGTGGTGTTCCCTCAAACTAATACTCATAATGCTAAAAGTTGCTGTTTTTCTTACATTTGGCAGGCTTTGAAAAATGTCATTCTTTACCTTATACTGGCACCATATGATAATGAGCAGTCTGATTTAACACATCGTGTCAATGAGGAAAAACATATTGAAAATATTCCAATATATAAGTATGTTTTCTTACAGTGGAGTGTCAAAACTTTGGATGGTGAATTGTAACTTCTTATATCAATTTCTAGGAGTTTATTAAAGTGTTATATTACATCAGAGCTAATGAACTGGGCTGAAGTCACTCAACAGTATGAGAAAGAACTACGTCAAGGCTCAGTGGATAATCTCGCAACCGAGGTCTTTACAAATACTGAGGAGGGGAATAGAAGATGGGACGATTTTAGAAAAAGAGTGGTGGAGCATGTAAGTTATATTTTCGAGTGACCGCCAGACCAGGGCAAGCAATTAATTTTGCCTTTCCCTTTTGCAGAATATTCGCGTAATTGCCAAGTACTATACCAACATCACTATGAAGCGAATGTCAGAATTGTTAAGTCTTCCTGCTGCAGTAAGTAGTTTTTTACACTTTGGAATAATAACTGACACAAAGGAAGTTAGTCAAACCAGAACAAAAACCTTTGCAGTCAGTTGAAGTTTTCAGCTATGCCTCGGACTTGAAATCTAAACGTTTGTCCTTGCCTATGAAAAATTTTCTTCAAATTATTTTTCTCAAAATTTGTGTGTTTTTTAGGAGGCTGAAGAATTCTTGTCGAATCTTGTTGCTTCAAAAGTTGTCTTTGCTAAAATTGATCGTCCAGATGGCACAGTCAGCTTTCTACCTCACAAGGAACCGAATGAAATCCTCAATGAATGGTCACATAATATCAACTCTCTTATGCAGCTCTTGAACAAGACAAATCACCTGATTACAAAAGAAGAAATGGTCCATGGTCTTGCATCTTGATTTTTTAAGAGTACAATATACTAGAACTACAGTTTAGCTGTTTTATACTTTGATGCAATGTCTATGCAATTTTCATGACTAATGCAAATAAGTATTTCCATTAAAATAAATAAGAGTTACACTAAAATGGCAAATTAATTTCCAAAAGAACAAATTAAAACAGATGTTCCAAAAAAATTTGTTAACACCCATTATTGTTCATGTTTTCAACAAAGTGTGTTATTTCGCCCTTCGTAAAACACGGAACACGGCCAATTACTGCGCAGAAATTTTATCAAGTTTGCCGACCCCAATTCTCCGACCGTTCTCCGTTATCTTTTCAAGTTTTTAATCGTATTCTGAGCCTATGGTTATGCTGATTTCTCCAGGTTCAACCGTTGTCGAGTGATACCAATTATTTGTGTCCACAACAACTAAACAAATAAAATACAAACGTTAAAAAGTCGACTTTTATGAACTGTATTTAAAAAATCTCCTCATGCGCTAGCCCTTATTTACGAGCCAAAATTTGAACTGTCGAAGTTTCTATACCGGTACTAAAACTAACGCAAACGTGATTAAACATGTTCCAGGAGTTTGAGTAATTTTTTTTACCTATTTCTCCCCTCTCAATGGTCACATTCAATTCAGGTGCACAAACGCTTTCACATTCTGGAGGTGGATACAAATGCCATGTTTTTCGGCCAGACAACTGAGCTTGCCACGAGGGTCTTTCGACGTTATCCAACTGTGGAAATACAATCAGAAACAATGAAATAGGAGCAACAAAAAAATGTAGTACTTGTAAAACTCGTGCCAAACAAAAAGATAGTTGGACAAAAACTTTGACCATGCAAGTCTTGAAAGAATGGGCCAGTTGTTCGAAACGTTGATAGCGTTATCCAGTGAATAGTGATTTTTTGTAGCCTTCGTAAAATTTTACGTTGATCGTTACCGCATAAAATTACGACTGATATTGATAGATTGAAGTCTCTAATATTTATACCGTTGACCAAAATGGAATTTTCCACACTTTTTGTCCAATTTTATGAACGTTGAAAAATGTACAATCCAATGGATAGCACTCTATCCACCTTTCGAAAAACCGGTCCCATGTCTTCAATGACTCTCTTCGTCGTGCACAAGTTTGCATAAACGTTAAAAAAAGTTTTAAAAAAAAAGTTAAGAAAAAAGTTAAAAAAACAAGGATTTTGGCAAAGTCTCCAATACTATATCTCCAATGACTTACATGTATATTAGCTCCAGGACCAACGCCTCCCATAAATATCCAATCGGTTTCACTATGTTCCGAGTCTGAGGGAATGAAGTATGGTTTACTGTAATGTCTTCGTAATTCTGCCCTTACTTCACTGTCACAGTTACTCCTAAAAAGATGAAACATGATTTTTTCACATAAGTGCACAATGAATAGCAAAATCTTGAAATCTACATGCAGTTCCTACTGATCTAGCTATTTCAATCCACCGCAACTAGGATAGATAAAAGATACAGTGGAACCCCGTTAATACGACCACCGTTCGGCCAGAATATCTTGGTCGTATTAACGGGGTGGTCGTATTAACG
>JAODVM010465044.1:0-21400 GCA_025400095.1 Phenganax marumi | reverse complement strand
TGGGTGGCCTGCAGATATTGATGTCTTAGCCAGAATGCTCTCGTTATCATCAACTCTTTTCTGCAAGATTCCTAATGTGAGTGGTGCCCAGAAGGCAAATGTTTTCTCTTCCTGAACAGCAATTATTCTCCAGTTCTTTGACCTTTTGCTGTATACCTTATTGTATTTAGGCTTTCCATTCTTTTTCAAAGCAGGTTTTCTGAATATGTGACTGTTATGATCAATAGCAGCCAGAATTGATCTAGCCATGAATGATTCATTCCTGCAAAAGGTTAAAAGAAAGTAAATAAATCAATACATTCACTAAAAAGACCTAAAATGCATGTGTTTTGTGAAAAATTGTTTTGTTACATACTGGAACCCAACTTGTTTTGTTGCATATTTGAGCAGAAGAGAGTTGAAATTTTCAAGCTTACTAGTGTGCCTATTAAAAAAATGTTAAATATATAATTGATGTACAAAATTGATTTAAAAGTGAGCAGATATAATAGAACTAATGTTTAATGCACACATTCAGCCTTCAGGCATGCACTTAGGGACACAACATTTAGGCAGTATACGAATGCGACTTCTTCGTTGAAAAAATTCTCATCTACAACAGAGAAGTATATACCTGAAAGTTACATAATGATGCAAAGTCTTCACAAACCGAGGATCCATCACTACCTTTCGCAATGCTTCCATCGGTTTAGAGTCTTTTTCTAAGAATGTCTTATCTCCTTCTGTTGCAGTCAGTGGTCCATGGATGCACTCCCCATCAGCCCATTCATGCTCTCCCACAACATGATGGAGAACACCAAACCAGCCATCCTAAAGTAAATATTAGAAAAATATGCATTATGTCATTATCGCATTTTACAATAAGTAAAAAGTAAATACGAATGAGTAAATTTGCCAGCAAAAGCTACACTATCACGCTTTAAACCTTCAGTTTTTCCTCGTCTCCTTTGCATTCTTGAGCTATGTACCAAAAATGATTCCTTATTGGCTCAGCCCACTGATTGATAATCTCACAACCTTTAACCTTTGCAGCCTATAGCATAAAAAATGGAAAATATGCTAATGGTCATTTATTAAGTTTCAGCAAAGTAAACGTACTTTTGCAAGTTTTTTCGACAATTTTACAGATTTGTGCCATATGTCCAGAGCATGGAAAAGGTTAGAAAATTCATTTGGGTACTTTTCTAAAAAGAAAAATATGTACATATATTTCCACCAATAGACAGATAAGGAAAAATAGAATTTGCTTTATTTATGTTACCTTTCATTTTCCTAACCAATGCAATTATTGCTGAAGAAGCATCAGTTACAATTTCAGACAGCACAATTTCACCAACAAGACGTTCCAAGAGTTTCTGCAATCCATATACCTCCATATTTGTTGACACACCACCTGTTTCTCTTTTGTCCACCACAACTAAATCCACAATAACATTTACAAACTGCTCCATGAGCACATACACACAGTACTTAGCACTATGTCCAGGAGAGTCATTTCTCCCATCCCCACTGAGAATTGTGCTTTCTCCTTTAAATACATGCCATATATTTTCCTTCATTTCTGTCCAAAATTGTTCAATGACAGGAATAACATGTCTCTTTTGCACTCGCATGAATGTCGATCTGGAAATTATCTTCAGTCCAAGAAATTTACACAAAAGAGAAAATTTTTCATAATTGTTCCCAGTGATAAATATTCCAGCAGCTATCACTACATTATTGGTGAATACATTTTGATTATTCTTTTGGCAAAGCACCTTTGAACATGACCAGCTCCCAAAGTGACCCAAAGAACATCTCCAGTGTATGATTACAACACCACCATCTGTTTTCCACCTATCTACTTCACATTTGCCTCCACATGACTCAAGTTTGCAATTGTTTTCAAACAATTCTAACAATAGATTGATGTCAATAATCGCTCTGTCTTGTTGTACATGGTCAGTGAACAACTTGCTACATTTGCCAGACGTATTCACTTGCTCAAATTTTTGTTTCAACTTCTTCTGCAATCTTTCTGTGCATTCTTTTCTTGTTTCTGGTCCATGTTGCACTTGAATGTTTGATGCAGTTTCTGTTGAAGACATATCCATATCCTCTTCTCCTTGACCCTCACATTCTGATGCACTCAAAGTTTCATCAGGATCCTGATATCTGCATACAAGAAAAGTGTAATTTTGTACCACACATTTTCACAAAAGGTAAAAAACATGCATACTTACAACTACTCAGCTGTGTAGCATGAATATATTTTACTCATTTGAACAAAAATACTTATTGGTATTCATATTTATATACTTACATGTATTTGGAAAAATCCATGAATGTATCACCATCACCTACACTACCACACTCATCACTATCATCATCACTAGACTCTTCATTATCAACTAGTTCTTCACTCAAAGACAATTGATATTCTGAGCTGCTGATACCAAAAAACAACAACATGTCAACAATTGAAATTTGGGTATTGACATCTTCCTGTTCATGAGTAAAACACACACACAGTCATTCTGTACCTTGTTTCAGAGGATGCTGTTATATCACTCTCTGATTCTGATGAAGGATTGTCTGAATACATACCAAACTCTGGCTTTATAATAGTACACACGCTTTCAACTAAACTTATATTTAGGGGTCCATATAATGTTACGTTTTTAGTCTCTGAGATTTCATCACTATCTGCAGACCTGGATTGTAATGCACCTATCATTTGTTTCCACCCCACCCCCCGGGGGCCAGGCAACATACAGGAATTTGACATAGAGTTTTGACCCAAGGGACGGGAAGTTGACAGAACTTTTTGGCCCGTACGTGGGGCAATTTGACATAAACTGTGAACACTATATAAGAATCTTATCATGAAGTATCGATCTCGAGAACAAAGCTTCGCGCCATTTGTGACGTTTCTGTTTATTACATGTGCCAAGTGAGTTTGTGTATCTATGTTTCTAAATACCTATTTATAAAGATGGAGAAACTCTCCCTCGATGATATTTGTGAACTTCTTGAGTCCAATCAACTCAATGAATATGTAAAAACATTCAAAGGTAAGTTGAGTATGTTTATTTTACATGATTTAAATACATGAATATACATAAATATCGTCCTGTACACGTGACATTCGTGGGCATTTCTGTATAAACCTTTGACAATTGATATGTTGATTTTGTAATTTGATGAATGTTTATAATTTGGTATATTAAACAACAGTAAAAACACTTACCTGAATTGATTGAAAATTTGTTTATTCACTTAAAATATTTATTTGATTTGTGATAGCACAAAATAGGAGGGATTTTGTAATTGTCCTAAAATTAAATCATGGACATGCATACTGTATTTATACCCTTAAACTTTTCCAAGTCTGTTTTATTTTGTTTAAGCAATTTAAATGGTCTTCCCATAAAAATATTACGTTGTTATTTGGGCAGGAACTAATAAAATATTTGTGTTTGCAGCAAATCATTTTTATTTATAATATTCTATAGCATACTCCACAAACTGTGAGGTTGTGTCCTTCCATCAATTAACTGTGAATGTTTGATTGGCAATTGCTCATTGTACAGTAGTGGATGTATTTCATTGTAGATAATGATATTGATGGCTATGCCTTTGTGAGGATGTTAGAAGAATCAGACCAAGCAACCTTTAAAGAATTGGTTCCAAAAGTGGGACACAGATTAAAGATAAAAAATATTTTCAATGATACATGTGGAAGATCAAACAGGAGTAATAATACCATAATAAAGAATAGTTTGATCACACTAAACTCAAGTACACAAGTAAAAGGACAACAAAAGCTACAATTGACAGCAGATGGCTGGAAGTTTGGGCAGTTTTCTGAAGACGTAAGTCCATATATACGCACATGTTTTAGTAGTAACACAATTTATAATATTTCTAATGGATCCAACAAGAGTACCATCTGTACATATTTCTTGTTCTTTATAACTAGTGCCTTTCTGTAGGAGTTGGCTGCATTAGAGAAGTCTGCATGTGGTCCTTTGTCTGGTAATTCTGGTATTAAGCAGTCTTCCATGATATATGGTAAAAAGGGGGGTGAAAGAAAATTGACGGAATATGAGCAATCTGTTAATGATGCTTCATTTGAGTTAGCACGAAATGACCCAGTTCTTCTTGACAAGCGAGCTGACCTCTTTAGGCAAGCTAGAGAGAAAGTCAGAGTCAGTGGGTATTTGTTCAAAAAAGGTGTTTCTCGTTCTAAAGAGGTTCTCAAAGACGTTCTCAAAGACGTTAACAAAACACATGAATCTTCTGCTCCACAAAAGCGTCACAACACTACATCTGACCAGAGAAGAAGTAGATTAATTCAGATTGAGGAAGAGATTAAAGAGCTTAACAAGTCAATGAAAATAAAAGAAGCAAGAAGAAGCAAGGCAGAACTTGTAAAAGACTTTCATCTTTGTGATGCATTGTCAACAGAAATTAGGCCTTTGCTTCGTGAGAAACAGCATCTTGAGAATGAGAGCAAGTTGATAAGTAGGAAAGAAAAGCAGGCACATTGGTACCAAAAGAAAGCAAAAAGAAAAGACACCAGTGAGACCAGAAAGGAAAGTAAATTTGGAAACACTTCAATGACTTTAGCAAATGCATAGTCAAATGTGAAAGAATCATCTGTTGTTATCAATACAACTCAAACAGCTGAAAAAAACGAGTCACTCTGTTGACCAGCCACCAGATGATGATATAATTTGCATTGGGCAGGAAGAAAATGTCAGATCAATGAAAATATTGAGTCAGGGTTGGGATCTAACTTAGCCCCTGCTTCTGATGCATCACAGCAGTCCTTTGGTGACCAGAAAAATAATACTACCTGGATGAGTAATGACAGCTGTCATCATAGTGATACAGATGGCCAACAAAATGATAAAAATTGTCAGAGGGACGAACAGAATTTTCAGAAAAATCCCTCCAGCAACAGAGCACTGGAGGGACTTGTAAATATTTATAGAAATGAATCTAAAAAGAAACTAGCAGATTATCAGACAAAGGGTATTGTTTCGTTTTCAAGTTTTATTGGTCCTACTGTTGAAGAGTACATTCAAGCTAGGTCTGCATTCTGTCAACTTTATCACAAAATGCAGAATTGCAGGTGTTGTGGTTTCATTAATGTTGCAAGAAAGATTGTTGAGTATGGAGTAGTAAGACTTAAAGATGCTTTCCGTTGTGTTACCCAACACGTGCAACCTTGTGAGTCGTGTATGACAGAAGGTGAAATTCCAAAGAGAACAGATGGAAACTGTTTTCACCCTACGATAATTTCTCCTGGTGAAGCTCACACAAAATACAAAACAACGCATGCGAAGCGGTTACTATTACAAATGCCAATTGCTGCTCTAACAGTGAATGGATGCCATGGGAAAATGACCTATTTATGCAGTGCCACAGCGAATATGACAATGCTCAAAACATTGCTAGATAAGTCAGCAAAGCAAAATGTAAACTTTGGTAGTGGTCTTTCAAAGAAAGAATTTAAGGAACTGATTGTAATGTGCGATTCGGACAAGCAAAGAGATTGTCTAAGATTTGCAGTTGGACATGCCACTGGTGCTTCAGCTAAGACCATGAGAATGAAATATGGTGTTGAAAACTACAACATTAAGTCAGAAGAAGTACGAAACGCTGTAAACTACGTCAATGAAATTCGCAAAGGTATGGAGCATCTGGGAAACATAAAAGAGAAATCGATCCTTACGTCTATGGGCCTATCAATGTCTGAGGATTCTGAGTTAGATTCTGAAGGTAGTGAGGATGATACCGATGCTGAAGTCTTGACGGATGTGGAAAAAAGCGCGACAGAGGACAATACAATTGAAATTGATCAAATGCTATTAAGAGAACTTCTTGTGAAAAGCCACTTCAACTGGATTGTTTTATCTGAAATGCTAAAAGAAGATATTGCTGGTGTTAACGAATGCAACTTGGATAGATTATTGTCTGGCTTGTCGCAAAAAGTTGAAACACTGGAATTAATTGAAAGAGAACTTCACCTAATAACTGAAAGTAAAGAGGTATATGATGAACAAGAAAAAATCAATCAAGAATCTGTTGACATGGCTGAAGGCATTGTATTGTCAGATGACAACACCATCGTGCAGCCCATAAATTGGACTAACATCGAAGATCTGTTGGGCAGTGAAGGCAAAAAGATTTTGGAAAAAAAATCAAATCAAATAGAAGGAAACAGACAAGGGAAATTAAAAAGAGAGTGGAGGAGGAAAGGATTTTAAAGTGAAGAAGGAGCAAGAACATAGGAAAAATACTGAAAGAATGTCCAAGCATTGGAAAGGAAATTGAAAAGTTTGTTGAAGATTCGGGAGTGGGTGCTGATGCGTGGAGACGGACTGGCGTTCTTACATTTGACGGAAACCGAAAGGTTAACAAAAAAGTTACATTTAATAGAATTAAAGAACACGTTGAAGCTAAATATGGTAGGAAGTTTAGTTATGGTAGTATTGTACAGCTATGTGTGGCAAGAAATGCGAGAAGAAGAAATGCAAAAAATTATAAAGGAGTTGCCAGGATAACATGTAGACATTCCCAAAAGGATTCGACTTGAAATTTAACCCAGACAGTCACTGGTCAAGTGCGTTATATCGAGGGTTGGATCATATTCAGTATACTACAACAGCCGATAAACTTGTACTAAACAGAGACGATCTATCAGCATTTCGCCTGGACTCAAATGCCATGAGTAATACGTGTGCTTCCCTGTGCATCAAAGGAAAAGAGACTTTGGCCACAAAGACAGATTACCAACAAAAATATCCATGCACAATACAGACAATGTCATATAATTTCACTGGGAGTAAAGATGAAGGTGAAATGTGTGCTGGCGTTGTGAAAGCTTTGCCGTTACATAAGAAGAATCCAGCCCAGCATGCAGCCGACTTGGAAATGATTCAGGCACAACACAAGTTCGTAGTAAAGTTTAATAGAAGATTAACAGAGCTTCCAAAGGAAATAGAGTGCATTCGAGTGGATAGTGGAGGTGACGAAGCTCCCTGTGTTGAAGAAGTGCAGTTTTGGTGGGCAAGACGACATTTACTGAGGCCTACACGTGTTCAGTTGGTTACTAGTAGACACAGTGGTGGCAGTAATTTGAACCGTGTGGAGCTTCAGAACGGTTGCGAAGTAAAGGCAAGAACAAACATGTTTATTCCTTCTACATTGAATGGCCTGAATTCTGACAGTGCAGGCAAAATCGACAATGAAAAGTTGAAAAAGAATTTATCAGATGCTATTGATGTTTATATATCAAGGGTTGATCAAGCTCCGTGTGGGGACACTGTAATAGACCTGTTTAAAGGGGTGGATTCAACTTTGTATCAGACTTTGGGGGCTCTCGTTAGGATTTTTTTAAGTGGTTCAAAGCAAGAGAAAGCAAAATTGGAGAAGGATCATCCTACTGAATACAAGGAAATTCAGTTGATTTGGAAAACCCGAAGCGCTCATTTGAACACGTCTGTGCCTACAAGATATATCTTCCATCTTGTTTGCTGTTATAAAGAAGGATGTCCACATCCCATATGTCAAAAAGGGAAACCCGAGAGCGACCTTTGCTGGTATGAAGGTGGTCCAACAATTGATACGATTCCACTCCCAGTAGCTGATCCTGATCGTCCGTATGAATCCACTTCATGTTCCTCGTGTACGGGATTGTGTTCTGGTCACTATTTGCCTCCCGAGAGTTTGATTAAGGTAATCTGTGAAGAGCAAACTCCAAGAAGTTCATCTGTTCCGCCTTCTGAACTACTTAAGAAGGAATTTAGAAAGAATGGAGAGAAGATTATTGATTCAAATTTCTGTGAAAAACAAGCGAAAGAAGTGCTTCTTAGACCTTCTGAAGTGTTATACTGGCTGGAACATTTAAGAGCTGTGCAAGAGCACCGCAAAGAAGGTGCAAAGAAAGCAGCAGAAACACGAAGACAAAAAAAGAAAACTTTGAGAGTACAAAATGACATACCTGAACAGTACTTTGTACTAGTTTTAGTGACAAATATTTTATTCCTTTTGTATGTTCCAGGAAAAAGACAATGTGAAAGTCGAATGTGGTAAGTGTCTGCAAGAAAGAAACCATGAGTCTACATCCTTACACTTGGGGATTTCATGTGACGAATGCAGGAGGTGGTTTCATCAAGAATGTGTGTCAATTGACAATGTTGATATTGAAGATATATGGTACTGTAATAGCTGTTTGCAGAAATCATTTTGCCAGATATTTTTTGCACTTTGATACACAGCAATGCCATGATCGTTATCGTCAACTAATGGGTCTAGATTTTCTGATAATAACTGATATTCTTCACTTGTAAGTTCAACTGCTGACCTTGGTATTTCAATGGAGTTTTCTGTTTGTACTTCTGGCAAAGGTCTGTCGTCATCAATACCATAATGCTGAAAGTCAACAGAATCTATATCCAAAACGTCTTTCACTGTTGTGTAATCTGACTCAACAAAATTGTAAAATCCTTGCGTCCAAACTTGGAATGGTGTATGGCCATGCTCACTTGACATTGCATGGTTATTCCACTGCCTCACAAAAATTTCTAAGGACTTGCTCAAACGTGGCATAAACACATAATGCAGAGCATACAAATCAATCTCATTGTTGGCATCTAAGAGTCCAGCTGACTCTAAGTAGTAAAATACATTCTTATACATGGTAGACACATAGTTATGAACATCACACCACAGCCATTCTATTCGCTGATTATGAACAGATTGGCCTGTTAGGACTGGGTTTGCTGCTGGGCCATATCTGTTCAACATATTTCTGGCTAAATCTACATTTTCCATCCCATAGTCAGTTCATATTCGGCGAGGGTAGTGGAAGACTTCAGTAGCAGCTAAAAAGAGTTCAACGACAGTAGAAGCGTGATTTTTAGTTGATGCTTTCAACAAAACAACAACCCAAGAATATCCATCAATAGCACCATGAAAAACAATACACCATCTTATCAGTTTGTGGTGAACATCAAGATGCCTTAAACAGTAAATAAAGAAAACTTTTTTTCAAAAAAGTAAATGTGCATACCACACTCTCCTCAAGAGAGGCTTCTTAGACTGTAGTTTTTTAGATAGTTTTAGTTTAGATAGCTTACATATATAGCTACTTCGCAGCGTACAAGCTGAATTGCATAACTATTTACAATGAGTTTCTAATGTATACATTATGTATATGAATATATATTACCTAAGACTGTCTATTTTTACAACAATCAATTTTTAGTTTTCCTAATCTGTTTATCCTACTCCATCCTGTAAACTTTTCGTGTAGGAGGAAACCAGAGTACCCAGGGAAAACCTACGAATTTCGAGAGAGCAGTTGACAGACTCTTTTTACATGAGAAAGTTAAGTCTGTGCTGAGAATGGAACCCACAACCTCAGTGGTGAAAGGCACATATCCTAGCGACTGCACCACTGAAGCCCCATATATTACTTGTAGTTTAAAGAAAGGTAACATAGTGTTTTCTTCTGAGCTAAACTGGAAATTTTAGAAGGATGTGTTGGTGATATCTTGAACTACAAAGTTTTTCATTTAAGTAATACATTTTGTGAAGAAGCAATGCTCTGGATACAATAAACTATTGAAGCAATTTATGTATCTATGTAGGTCTGAGTAAACTATTGAAGTAAGTTAAGTATCTGTCTGGGTCTGAAGGGAACCATGCACAGTGTAAGAAATGGCACTAATATGCAATAATCACTCATGCTATTACTGCTTACCACAAAGAGGTAGGTGTTGGAACACTATAAACTCTTCTTTTCATAACTGTTCTGCGTCTAAGTTCTCAAGTTACAGGGTAAATCCTCCAGATTGATTGGTGGACTCTCGACCTTTGAACATAAACTCCTTTACCCTTTAAGAAACCCATAACCATTCTCTCTCCAGAGTTTGGGGACTCCGGTAAACCAGATTTAACGAGATCATCAACCTGGGCAACTGTGATTGCTATGAGCTGCTGCTCATAAGCAGAAGGAATTCCATAGGTCTCTCTTCGGCACCTTACCGTTTTTTCCAGAACACTAAGCATTTTCGAAATTGATACCCACGAACAACCAAGTGACCGTGGACCTTCCAACTGTTCTTTTGGAATCAAAAGCTCCTGCCTGCCACATCTTTCAGGTGCTATGTTGGGACACGTATAGCATACTTCATTTTCTTCACACACTGGAAAACGTTCTTCTAATTGAGATATAAGTTGTTGAAATTCGCCAACAATGTCATAAACGCCATCCATGATTTCACAATTTTGTTGGAGATGTCTACACACAATTAATAGGTCATTGATAAATTGTTCCCCATCATTTTTAGGTCTTTCAGCTATCTCAGGCCTGCGCTATACGGACAAATTTAATTCTCTCAAATTTAAATATTCCAATTTTATGCGAGATTGCTGCGACGTATAACTCAGACAATCAACTAACTTCAAAGAAAGGAATTAAATCCGTCGATGAAAGACGCACAATGAGACAATAACTCGTGTTCGAAGCAGATGACGAATTATCATCATCTTTAATTAAATTCATAAATTATGTGAAAAGATTTGCCCAACCATAAAGACGTTTTTATTCGTATCACGCATAAAACAAAATGGTGGAGATTTGCTCTATGTGTATTGAATCAACAAAATATCATTGTATAAATTGCAGCATTGCTATTTGTACTAAATGTGGTGTGCCAGAATTAAATGAAGATACATCCGGCTGGTTAACTCAAATCAGTGTGGGTTACTGTAATGACTGTGCGTTCCAACAGGTAAAAAAGGTAGATCAAAGTGGCCAAATGTGCACTAGTAAATTAGATAAAGAGGAAGAAGAAACTGTCCTGGGGCTGGGCAGTACATAATATGATGAGATGGAAAGCAGCTCAGATGGTTCTGATACTCAAGTCAAAATTAAAGAAAACTGAAAATGAAGAGATGCAGATGAATGGCTACTTGGCAAAATTACCATGTTGATGATCTTGTCGATGTCATTGTCAATGATGAAAGCTTCAATAGAAATTTGATCTTTACCAACATAAAAAAGAAAAAGAACATCATAATTTACAATCGTGTTTTGGAAGTATTAAAGAAAAGATGTTCCCACCATGATTCGGCGAATTCCACTAAGAGCCAATCACACGGCTCCACATAGGTCGTTGAAGTCATAGTGTGGGCACTAAATATTTGCATATTCATGCAAGTCATGCAAATTTAAGTAAGGTCTAGTAACTAAATTGAAATATGTTATTGTAAGTAAATTATCTGAACAGTCTCCGACAATACGAGCCAGAGTTTAGAACAATCAAATTCACTTTCGCACCAACCAAATACAAGTATACCACAACAAGTGTCTAAAAATGATATAACATGGAATGCATTTACTCCTCAGGCTCAGACATATCACCATCTGTAAATTAGTAGTAGTGTTTTCGATATCTTTGTTGTTTTTGAGGTGTTTTACCTTGACACAAACTGATAAAGTTGCTGTTTTGTTAATGCTGTGAAACTTGTAAGACCAACATTGTAGTGCATATGCTCACAGTAAAAGTTTTGCTTTTATGAAAGTTGTACGACAAAACAAAAGCAGTTGCAAATATAAAAACTATTTTATATTTGTAACAAAATACCTTCAAGACAATATGAAATTTATACTTATGATGCTCAACTGTTGTAGTTTATTCAAACTAATGCTGGATCTGCCAATGACCAAATGTTCTAAATTACCAGCTTGTCACATGCAACTGTTCATTTAAAGTTTAGCATTTTTTTTCTTGGCATAAATATTCAGCAGTAGATGAACGAATCTCTTCAGCTTTTCTGCAGGTGTCTCTTTTTTTTCCACAAGCCCTCATTTGAAGCAAATTCCAGATCACTTCTCTATCCCTTCGGTGCTGAGTGGCAGGATCTATCTACTGAAATGTCTAGTTGAGAAGAAAGAGTCTCACCTCTTTCAATAGAAATATTATGTAGCACTACACATGCCAAGGTAAACACTTTCACTGAATCTTTGCTACATTCACATTTCTTGTACAAAATTCGCCATCGACTTTTTAGTTGCCTGAACGCGGATTCTGATTCCATTTGTGACCTACTCAACCAATAGTTGAAATATTTTTGCTTGTCTGTCAAAACACCTCTTGAAGATGGTTTCATTAGATAGGATGAAAATGGAAATGCTGAGTCTCCAACAATTACAGGATGCGCATTAGCATTATCAATTTTTTTAGCAATGTCAGGGATGATTTCTTTGTCCAATTTTAAAGTGGCTAATCTGCTGTGTCACACGGCTCCGAAGTCCAACCAAACTCAAAGAGAGTTTTCTGCCTCTTTTTGCCTGATTTTCCCTCCTTTGACATTCTTTTCTTTTAGTAGCACCAGATTTATACTGAGAATAAGAGCTCATGGTATTTGTAATTCATTATTCATTAACCTACTTACGTTACGTATAGTATAAACAAGTACCTGTGCAGCTCGTGGGCGAATCATGAGATGCAATACTTGGTGTTGCACAATTATAGTAATATACCACAGATTAATTGAAACACACATATCATGCATGTTTGCCCGTTACTCGTTAGCATGATTCTTGAAGTTAAACAGCAAATTCCAGGTTAATGTAAATTTGAATGTCAGCTATTGTGCATCAACTAAGTTTGTTGTGTGCATAATAAAAAAGGACAAATTTAGAACGGGGATTTGGGGGGAGGGAGCTGGGAAGGGCCTATAACGATTGTTTGACCAGGGGCCCAAAATTTCTCTTGGCGGCCCTGCCACCCGTAGTATTGAACAGCACTGATGATTCACTTTTGTGTATGGAATTTGAGTTCTTTTGTTCTTGGGTAGCCACTGGTTATATTGAACAGTAGGTACTCTAAAACTGAGTTTTTGAGTTTTCAGACTAACATTCCTTGGCTTTTCTTTAAAGCTTCATTTCGTCTTCTCACAAGACAATATTCACACTGTAGCTATCTTTTCAGAATCTTTAGCAAGGTGTTTGGTAATCTTTGAGTTACGTCATCAGATGTCAATTCTGTACTGTCTCCAAATGACAATTCAAAGTTATACATCTTCAACAGCCCGTCAGAAAAAAAGCATTTACTGGAAGGTCTCAACCAGAATCAAAACGACTTTTATTATGTTTTATACAAACTGGTGGTCGGCCAGCACTTCAGATACCGATAGAAACACTGAAGATGTATCTCAGCTATGGTTTTTCATTGGTTAAAATCTCTGAAATGTTGGGTGTAAGTAGAAAAACAGTGAGCTGAAAAATTAGAACTTTTGGCTTGTTACAGGAAGTACCCAGGTACACCAACATCTCAAATGAAGACCTAGATGCCATGGTTGGCAAAATCTACCAATTGTGGCATATGCAGAATGAAAGGCTTCTTGACCGCTAAAAATGTAAGGTTACAATTGGAGCATGTTCGGTCATATCTATGGAGGACTGACCCGGAAGATGTGTTACTGAGGACTATGCAACTGAATTAACTAAACAACAACATTTTTCCATACCAGGTCCACTTTCTTTGTTGCATCTGGACAGCAACCACAAGATGAGAAGATGGGGATTTGTGGTCCATGTGTGTGTGGATGGGTATTTAAGTAGGGTAATATTTCTTTAAGCAAGCACAAACAACAAAGTACTGTTTTTAAAGTTGTTTATGGAAGCTGTAGAAAAATTTGGGCTCCCGGAAAGAGGCAAAGGAGATTGAGGGGTCAAAAACGTTGATGTGGTATGGTTTGTTTTCAAAACCATCCAGAGCACCTGGAAGAAGGAGTTATATAGCAGGAAAATGTTGTTGCAACCGGTGAATAGAATGCTTCTGGCAAGATCTGTTCCATGGGTGCACGTTTATTTTGATTATGTATTTCATCATCTTGAAAAATATGGATATCTTGATGCTGGCAATCAAAACCACATATTTTGCTTGCACACTACATTTTCCTTCGAAAAATAAACCAACTTCTTGGGCGTTTTCAAGAAGGATATGAAAATCATCCTTTGCACACAGAGAGCAATATGACACCTGTTCAACTTTGGGTTTACGTATTACACATCAGCACCAAATCATTTGGAGCCTTCAAATGTGAACAGTTTTGGAATAGATTTTGATGGACCATTGCTATCTGCAAGATACAATGGTGAAACCTACAGAGACATGGCACTAGAAGTACGTCATATTTTATGTTCTCCGAGCGAAGCACGGTATAACCACCTTCGATCGATTGTCACACTCTTCACTGAAACATCATGTTATGGAATAGGCCTGTACATCAGAACTGTTCAAATAGTTGAAAATATGTGATTATGTCAGATAAAAGCATAAAAGGTCTATGTACAGCATAAAAAGCCTGTAAAGTTTGACACAAAGCTTGTCCTTGTAGGCTTCTAACAGTGACCTTGTGTGTCTCAAAAAAACAAACAAGGTTTTTTTAAATACTTTTTATATTAATGCTTCAGCAAAATCAAATGACTAAGTTTAGATCAGAAGCTCCTTTCAGGTTTCCATGAAAGCATAAACATATACATGTACTTTTGTTTTACATATTTAGGTGGTTCTCTTAACAGTTTTACAAAAAATCCCAGCCTAAATTTCAAATACTTTTCACATCTAATACAAAACAATTGAGGCGAATTTGTGCTTGAGTTTGAACTTTGTTTTTTGTAAAACAGTAGTGAGCCACCTTAAAATCAAACACAATATATTAACCTGGTAAATTTACAATCATGAAATATGTGAGCTTGTTCATTTTTTAGTGCAAAGTTTCATCAAAACTTTGCAGTGTTGTGATGAGTGGCGAAAATTCAAACGAGTCAGTCACTCAGTCAGTCATTCATAGGGTAAACTTTCCGGGGGGTGTATACGATTTGTGTTCGTAGTGATTTACTACGTACTCTGTGCTTTCAAGATTATTTAGGCAATTTGAGATGCCTTATTTAAATGATCTTTAGGCCTTTTACGAAATTCATAGAAATTGCGGAGAATCATTGTTGTTATTGGAAATTTATAACATTTGCTTTTCGTGTTGTGAAAGTTACTAACCCCGGATCACCCGATTCTTTTGTTTACTATGCAAATGCGCATGCGCTAGCAAGTCAAGAATCAAATATTTACGAAGGTAAGAAGGAGCGAGAGATTGCTGTTTTCAAGGTTATAAAAATTTCAGACATAAATATTTTTAGAAATCTTTGAGACTGCATGCAATGTACAAGTCAATATTATAGATTACAGGCATTCAATTAATTTAGCTATCAATTTAAGACATGTTTTGACGGTATATCTCAACTTGTATACAGTGTGTATATCAAAAAAAGTGTAATCCAAGTTTGACAGGCTGCTGCGCATTAAATACTCAGTTAAACGATTTAATTTTTATATAGCAAGATAGAGTAGCCCATTAGCTTTCCGATTGCACCATATCTCAGTTTTTAAAAGCTTTACGAGACTAAATTTTAAAGGAAAAACGTCAAATTCCCATCGGCAGAAAATTGTAATTTTAAGTGAACTTTTCCTCAAAAGCGATACTCGTTTATTCTTCAACTAATTGAAACGTACGAAGCGTCTTTTCAAAGCCAAATGATTGGACTTTACAATGGTGTAAGACTCAATTGAATTTGTCAAATATTTTTTGAGTTAGCACATGCCAAAGTTGAATTACCTTTTTTTGATACACACTGTAGTTGGGTCCTCAGTGAAAGCACTGATACGGCACGTGTCAAGCATGTTATGGTCGACTATGATTGGCTCGCTACATAACTAAATATGGAAATGATCATATCAATAGGGTCAGAGAGTAGCGTTGCATAAGAGAAGCAAATTCCCGCACGTGAACAGCACGGTGCATATATGCAATACGATTGCTGGTGTATGAATGCCACGTGGTGACGCAGCGACAAAACTTGCGAACATTGTGAAGTATATATGGGCCAATGAGTTCGCTCAATGTTTGAAAGGTTCACTTAACTGGACAAGAGCTGCAGAAGTGTGTCACTGGGCTGTAGTTTATCTGGGGGAAAGTGCATATATCATGAAGTGGCTGAAGTTTACATTTTTATTAGAATAAGGGCGTAAAGTATTACCAATATATTCAGTAATATCAACATCATCATACGTATATCAGTATTTAAATGAATATGAACAATTACATCTGAAACCGAGTGAAAACAATACTACAATGTAACTATACGAGTTAAACGCAGTGAGTACTTTGCTGTCCATTTGAATAATAACAGTTCACAATATCAATGTTTGAAAAATGCCTATCAGGGATACATATAAAACATTACGTCAAGTTTGAGTATCAATAGTAACAGTTCATAATATAAATGTTTGAATATGCGTATCGCAGATACGTATAGGACATAACGTCAAATGTTAAATATCAAAAGTTAGCTGAAAGCTGTAAGTTCTTCATAAGCCAGGATAAACGGTTTTAGTCCCATCTTTCAGGTTCACGGTTAGTTTCGAGGCCACATTGTTTCATTGACGTAACAATCTTGGTGTCCCAGCACACTTCGAAAGTCAGCTTTCCTAAGTTGAGCAGAGACGCATTTATCTTCGCTGTTGGAATTTTGGCGAGGTCTTCCTTCATGTGGGAATCCTGTAGCGTAGCTGAGCCAAAAAATTTTTTCATGACATTCATAGGACAAAAAAAACTTGCGTTGTCGTTTTGGGTTTCGTTGCGAATCAAAATAGTTGATGTGACCTGTATATTTGCATTTTGCTTCAACATTTCCATTTTGCATTCGGAGCACTTGATAATGGTCGAACAATCATCACATGGCAATTTGCGATTTTTGCAGTTAAGGCAAACTATCGATTTGTTTGTGTCTGCAGCAAGAATCGTCCCCTCGAAATTAACGTTTTCGTTACGGGCTTGTAGATTTCGTAGAAGCTGTTGGCTTTCACTTGATAACCCCACAACGTCTTTAAGCTGAGTGATTTTCGTGGTGGGAGTGGCATTCAAATACATTTGATTGAAATAGCTAACACGTACATTGTCAAACTGATACGATTCATCTACTCCAACTTGATCAATTTGTTCTTCCCAAAGTGTCACAGTTATTGTCCCTGTTGCGTCAGCGACAGTTGCGATCGACTTCCTCAAATCTTTGTGAAAAGCTCGTGAATACAGCGTCTCAGGAACAGATACTGAAAACACGCGAACCTTCACATTTACGACATCGTCAACTTCGTGTTTATGTAGAACGTCGTAAATGGAAGCATCCATTGGTACCTTCTGATCAGCGATGTTATTCCAGGAAAACGAGACGTTTTTGTCCTCTTCAATTCTTGAATATTTATTCATTTTGAACTCATTCTGGTCTCTCTTGCGTTTTTGAGGGCTCAGGTGTGTCAGTCGTGTTGGTGATTTGGATATTTCTCTGTCTTTTACCGCACTTCTTTTACCAGGAGAAAAACAGACAACTCTCGCACTACTTCCATCTTGTTGAATTTTAAAATCGAAATATCGAACACCAGATCTTTTTCCTACTTGGACATCTGAAACATTGTGAATATAACCACTAACATTTTCTGTTTGATCTTTTTCAGTCATATCAAGTAATCGATGCCAACCTCTCTCGTAAAGACGTTCTTCGCGCAACTACTTACAATACCAAACTAGCACCGTGATGACCGTGATTAGAATTTTTATTTCGTATGATGTCCCAACGTAAGACGATTGACACGTGACACAATTCATGTATATCACTGGTTGAATTACTTAGAACTGAAGGGAAAGGCACACGGGAATATGATGAGCATGACACAGATCTACACGGGAGCATGACGTCTATCCGTAAATACGCTTTTTTTGTCCAATTTTGATCAGATAACAACTGATCTTTTTATAGAAATTAGTGCACAAAACACCTAACGTGCCCAAAACTGAAAGTGGGACGCGCCCTTGCAAAATTTTGAGTGCAGGAAAAGTATGGACAGAAAACTTGATATGAATCGTATGACTCCGTTCACTTGCCGAGAAGAAAAGTATGGTGAGAACCAAGGGTTTTCGAGAAGGACTACAATCACAAGTCCTGCACAGCCTTGCAAAATTGCGATCACGGTGTAGAGTTCTCTTGTCCAGAAGCACGTTAAACTGCAACGAACGTATTGATGAAAAGTTGCAATAGGTTGCTTGTGACAAGATACTCCTAATTTTTTGGTCACTATCATTCGAATGAGCTAAGAATCATGGGGGCAAGAAATCAAGTGAATCTTATCATTCAATTCGTTCGTCATTCATTAACTCATGCGAATGTAGGCAAACGGATATACTATTCAAACACAAGAAGAGAGCATTGTCTTCAATCTTCTAAAGTTTCCCTATGTATTTAGTCAATGTAAAATGCATTATATTACGGGCATGACATCGATTGTTTCAAAGCGACAATAGGAAGTGAGTGCATCCGTGATCACGAGACATCAGGAATTCTATAACGCAAAATAGTTTAATGTCGGAGCACAAGACACGCTCAAAAACAAAACGTGTTATTAACAAAGAAATTCCTAAATCGTGTGGTTGGAATAAGTTTCTTTCCACCTGTAATCGCAAGGGAATGTTGCAAAAGTACGAAATGTTACTAGAATTTTCAAAAAAAATTCAATATGGTGCAACTGAACTCCAATAGCATGTTTGCAATCACGTGATTTTTTAACCAAATGACAGGCAACTCAGCAATTTTGTTGATGGTTTTTTCCATTTGAGTGGCGTGTACTGCAATGAATTGAAAAGGGATCAAACCTTTATGTCTTAAACTCTCATTGAAGTCAACTGAAAAGTATTTAAAGGCTGTTTTTGACATACTTGCCCGTCAGCTAAAATCTCAAAATCACATGATTGAAAACAACCTATAGAGCAAAATATAAAAGCAAAAGTGCTAAATGGAGTGTGCGCTGTCACTTTTTCAGAGGAAAGAAGTGAAATATACACTCATTACTAGAATCTCTATGGAATTTTTGTTGTGTACTTGCGGTCATATAGAATTAAATCTTGCCCCTGAGCATTCATTCTCTGTATTAAGTTTAAACTTAGCTGAAATGGGACGCCACCTTGTAACTGTTCTGGGTGACAATATTTGTTTTCACTACGTGCAAAGTTTCTTCGAAAGTTTGCAGGATTGTGATGAGTGGCCAAAATTCAAATATGTCAGTCACTCAGTCTTTTATAGCGAAATTCACAAAAATTGCGAGGTACGATTGTCGTTATTGTAAATTTAGAAGATTTGCTTCACGTGTTGTGAAAGGATATTTATCCAAAAGAACTGATTCTTTTGTTTACAACACGAATGCATATGGGCTAGCTAGCCACTGATCAAAACTTAAGTACTACATTTTACTAAGCTAGGAGCGAGATATTGCTGTTTTCAAGCGTATGAACATTTCAGACGTAAATATTGAGAAATCTTTGAGACTGCACGCAATATACAAGTCGATATTATAGATTACGGGCATTCAATTAACTTAGTCATCAACTTAAGATATGCTTTCACGCTATATCCATTGTAAGGCAACTGTATAGTTTGGTACTCACTTTTCACTGAAAGTGAAAGTGAAATCACCGCTAAAGCACGTGTAAAGCATTAATACAACTTCTGCACGTGAACAACACGTGCTTATTTATATTCAATGTGATGGGTTGGTGCATGAATGGCACGCAGTGACGCAGAGATAAAAGTTGCACTAGGTCATGAGTCAGTACATTAGAGCGTAAACAATTAATATGGGTGTATCGGTGATGCTTACGAACAAAACGACGTGGAAAACTATGGATAATCTCTTAAGTCATAAGAGATATAAGCACGGTAAACGTAAACGATTATACAGCCAGCATGCCGTCGTCAGTCGCTTCAGTCGCCAGCGAGCCGTTTTTGATAAGAGCAGAAGGCGACAAGGTAGCCAACGTGTTACCGCCACGGATCTTGTTTACGGGTCCAGCCACTACAAAGATGCAAAATCATGTTCACTCCCAAAAGAATTCTATCAAAACTGCCATAAAAACTGCTATAAAAGCTGCGATAAAAACTGTCATAAATGTGAAATCAAAAGTGAAACTATTCATTTCTGGCGAATACCTCGATATAACTTGTGAAAGGCAACGTGACCTTGGCGATAAGGCAAAAGTCAATGACACTAGGTCTGAAACGTGTCGCGATCTCTGTGCAGAGACAGAGAAACTAAAGTCATCAACATTTATACCAAAATTCATTAACCCACATGCAAGGATAAAAGGAGTATTACGGTTGCCATCTATTCGCTTTTGTAATGATGTTAGTCAAAGTAGATCGCGCAGTAAACATTTAGAACTAACACCTGTTAAAAGCCGAGATCGAGAGCCCTCTAGAATTCCTACTAGAAAGTTAGTTTACTTGATGAGCAAAAATAGAAAACGAAGGTGTATAATTAAGCGGTCAATTAAGCAGTCTATTCCTAAGTCATCTTGGTTTCACAAGTTGCTTTCCACAAGCTACCGAAAAAATATATTTCATGAACAAACAAACTCGTGTATGTGGAAATTTAGAAATATTTTTCATGCTGCGTCTATTAATAGAATACGATTAAGTCAGAAAAATCGTACAAAGAATGCTAGTCAAACAACAGTAGGCTAAAAAAGGCGGGTTCTACCCCATTTTTTCTTTTAGCCTATCTAATACCTAAAATCCCAATTATCGACCACAATCTTTCTCAAATCCAATTAACGCCCTGGGTTTCAGCTTATTTGATATCTAAAACTCCAATTTCCGCTCACATTATAGATTAAATCTACCCCATTTTATCTTTTTCCCCCTATCTAACACCTAAAATCCCAATTATCGACCACAATCTTTCTCACCTCCAATTAACGCCCTGGGTTTCAGCTTATTTGATATCTAAAACTCCAATTTCCGCTCACACTATAGATTAAAAAGTCCCATTTTATCTTTTCGCCTATCTAATACCTAAAATCATAATTATCGACCACAATCTTTCTCACCTCCAATTAACGCCTAGGGTTTTAATTTCTGATGAGTCAGCATGATGGGTTTTAGCTTATTTGATATCTAAAACTCCAATTTCCGCTCACACTATAGATTAAAAAGTGGGGCATATCATTTATGCCCCACAATTTTTTTCTATCAAATGGTGATTATAGGTTAAAATTTGGCTGAAACTTGAATTTCCTTTGTTTTTCGACCAATTTGATGTCGGAAATAGCAAGTAAAGGGCAAAAAAAAATTTTAATTCTCAGACGATTTTACTTTGATTTGCTCAGAGTGCTGAGTCAGCAAAAAAAATTTTTCGACTCTTTTTGGGACAAATAGTGCTGAGTCAGCAAAAAAAATTTTTCGACTCTTTTTGGGACAAATAGTGCTGAGTCAGCAAAAAAAATTTTTCGA